>ML110347.1:194858-264312 GCA_003697995.1 Taxidea taxus jeffersonii | reverse complement strand
CTCTCTCTCTCTCTGCCTGCCTCTCTGTCTACTTGTGATCTCTCTCTAGGTCAAATAAATAAATAAAATATTAAAAAAAATATATTACCAATTTTCTGCAACATACCAGCTTAACCATTTTTCCCCCATACTCTCAGTACCTGAGGTAGCCAATTTTAAGGTTTTCTAAGTAAAGAGAGATAACATACATACAAGCAATGAGAATTTGTTTCTTACTTTCCAATTCTGTATGTTGCTTCTTTTACTCTTTTCAAATTTTACTGGCTAAAACATATAATAAAGTACTGATGATATCCTCCTGAATTTAAATGTAATATTTTTAATATTTCAATAATGAGTTTGATGGCTAATGTACATTTTTATTGCTGCCCTTTATTACATTAGACAATTTTCTTTCTTTCCATAGTTGAGCTATTTTATTATGAATAAATATTGAATTTTTTAAATGATTATACCTGGATCTAATGAGATATTTGAATCTTTTCATCTATTCATATACTAAATTACATTGGTAGATTTTTCCAAAGTTGATCAAACTTACAACTTTTTAGTCTGTTCAACTTGATTTTACTACCTTTTAAATTTTCTGGACTTATTATAATAAGGGTCAACTATCACTAAAAAAAGAGAATAGTAAAATATATCCCAATATTATCCCCACTTAGTTTCAACAATTATGAACATTTTGTTATTCTTGCTTTATTTACCCCTCTCTCAACTCCAATTTGTTTTCTTAGAATGGATTTTTTAAAGGCAAATCTTAGACATCGTGTCATTTCACCCACAAATATTTCAATATGCATCACTAATGATAAGGTATTGTTAAAACATACAACTATCCCATTATTGCATCCAACACCTATTTTATATTAATATTGCCAGTAGAGTTTCAAAAGTATCTTTTTTACATTATTGTGTTCCCTTCTAAATTAGTACTTAAATAAGATCCATACATTGCAAATTGTGTATCTTAATTATGACTCACAAGTCTTCTCTGTTCTTTAAGCTCCATACTCTCTCTCTCTCTTTTTCAGGGTGTGGATGTGTTAGGGAATTTGGTTTATTGGTCCTAGAATGTTCTGCACTCTGAATTTGGCTCATTGCTTCTTCATGGTGTCATTTCAGTTATTCTTCTAGCCCCCACTTTTCCTTGAAATTGAGATTTAGGGGCACGTAAGTGGCTCAGTCAGTTGAGTGTCTGCCTTCAGCATGGGTCATGATCCCAGAGTCCTGGGATCAAGTCCCGCATCGGGCTCCTTGCTCAGCAGGGAGCCTGCTTCTCCCTCTGCCTGCTGCTCTCCCTGCTTGTACTCTTTCTCTCTCTCTCTCTGACAAATAAATAAATAAAATCTTAAAAAAAGAAACTGAGATTTAGACGACTGAACTTAAGTTCAACATTTTAGTCAGGAATAGTTCATAGGTGGTGCTGTGTCCTTCCTATTACATCACACTGTGAGGTACAAAATATCTGAGTGCCTCAAACTTAATGATGTTAAGATTGATTAGTGGACTCAGGTGGAATCAACCTAATTCCTCTGTTGTCAAGTCCCCCACCGTCCTTTACCTAATGGTTTTCTCATGCATTCATGATAATTGTCCACATGTATGATTTCATATCAAGTTTCAAAATAATGATGATATAATATGTCCTTCATTTCATATTTGTTAACTAAATTATTTTTCATAGACCTTTCTCTCATCAACCTTTAAGGTACAACAACATACAATTCACAGAGGAATCGCTTCTTGGCCTTTTGGCTACGATCAAATGTAATACAATTCACACAGGAATATCAGGATAAATGTTCATTTCTTCCCTTTATTCATTTTCAAGCTATGAGTTTTTGTCTTTGAAACCACCTTTCATGGCCAATGAGGTGTTTTTGTTTTTTGTTTTGGTGTTTTTAGTGTTAATATGGTCTTCTGGATTTTATATTTTTGGGGGTTTTTTAGCCCAATATAGTTATTGTTTTTGTTCTCAAATCATTCCATATTACACCAGCAGGAACCCCTTAGCATTTTATCCTCTGCTCTTTGACATGATTCCATTAATCTTTAAAAGCCTTTTTTACTTTCTGACATGACTGGATTTCCCAGGCTAAGCTTATTTTTTTCCTTCACAAGACATGAAATTAAGCTTTGGTTACTCTTATGAGGTAAGATGTGTTAATATTTTGTATGTAATTTTTGCATCTATGTTCAAGAGTAAAATTAATCTTTTATAAACACAAGTGCACACACACACACACACACACACAAACATGCATTGCCTTGTCCTGTTTCGTTGTGATGTAGAAGCCACACAGAAAATTTAAGGAGTGATTTCTCTTTTTTTCTATACTTTGAATGAATTTGTATAAGAGTGAAACTATCTGAGGGCGCCTGGGTGGTTCAGTGGGTTAAGCCTCTGCCTTCGGCTCAGGTCATGATCCCAGGGTCCTGGGATTGAGTCCTGCATCGGGCTCTCTGCTTGGTGGGAAGCCTGCTTCCTCCTCTCTCTCTGCCTACCTGTGATCTCTATCTGTCAAATAAATAAATAAAAATAAAAAGTCTTTTAAAAAAAAGAGTGAAACTATCTGTTCTTTAAGTGTTTGGTGTATTTACCTTATAAACCTTCTCGGGGGCACCTGGGTGGCTCAGTGGGTTAGGCCTCTGCCTTCAGCTCAGATCATGGTCCCGGGGTCCTGGGATCGAGCCCCGCATCAGGCTCTCTGCTCTATGGGGAGCCTGCTTCCCCCTCTCTCTCTGCCTGCCTTCCTGCCTACTTGTGATCTCTGTCAGATAAATAAATAAAATCTTTAAAAAAAAAAACCTTCTTAGGATGGTGATTTCTTCATGAAAACATGTTTATTTACTGACTGTATTTCTTAAATAATTAGTCTGCCAACATCTCAATTGCTATTTAGATAAAGGAAGTAATTTTTAATCTATTACATAGCATTTTTAGATGTTTTCTACCAGGAGAGTTACCTCAGCACATCTGGTATGATATATTGACTCATGATTTTTTTTTTTTTAAGTGAGGTAGAAATGGAAGAAAAAAGTTTTACTTACCCTAGAGCCTAACTCTTCATTCCTTTTATTGTTGAATTGTTGTGGCTTCAAAGTATTGGTTGTAAAGTCTCTTTCCTCACACAACTTCCTGTCCCATTTTTCTTGGTTTTCCATCATGGCAGAATTATTTAAGACGTGTTTATGGGATTTCCAACAGAGCTTTAAAATAGAAGGTTGGCCACAGTATGATCCTGGCTAATTTTTTTGTTGTTGTTTCTTAGATACTGATTTTTAATATGGCATAATTCTATCTAAACTTACTAAATCTTATAAAATTACAGAATCTGAATTGTTTGTACATTATAGTGAGTACTAAAAAGAAGTAGCCAGTTGAGCAAGGGCAGTGAGATGTTTGGTACAGTTGGTATTTTTAACTTATTCTACAGAAGATATTTTCTCAGCAGCTGACCATTCAAATACAAGTGCAGTACAGTCTCTAATGCTCGTATCATAAAATTCTGTCACTTAATCAATTTTAAATTCTAATTCCTCAAAAGAGGTTTATGCTTCAAAGAAACTAAATCTGAGATGTCACATAAAATATCCTGATTAATGCATTTATCAACATCTGGCATACATAGAATATTCTCCCTATTGACTGGTTCTAAAAAGTTACTATACTGGAAAAATAGCCTTTTGAAAAAATGAGAATGTGTTCATTATATTGAGATGATAGATTATTTTTTGCAACATAAACAGCTCTATTAATCATTTTTTTAAAAGAATGCCTGGGTGGCTCAGTCGGTTGAGCGGCTTCCTTCAGCTTGGGTCATGATCCCGGCATCCTGGGATCGAGTCCCACATCGGGCTCCTTGCTCCTCAGGGAGCCTGCTTCTCCCTCGGCCTCTGCCCACCACTCTGCCTGCATGTGCTCTATCTCTCTGACAAATAAATAAATAAAATCTTTAAAAAAATAAAAGAAATAAGAGTTTCCACTTCTTCAAAGATGGGGTAACAGAGGCCGAGTTACTCTCATGCCTCAAACAACCAAAAACAAACAAAATATATGAAACAACAGTTTTCAAGATACTAGATAACCGACAATGAAAGGCAGGGACCTCTCAGTGATGGTAAACCAAATAAGTTCTGTGACTGCTCCAGTTTCCCTCCTTGAGAGAGTTCCCAGCCTGTGGTAGAAGGAATGGGAACTTGGGCAAAACATGGCAAGTTCCCTGAATTAAGAAGATGATCTTTGAATTGGGAAGACCAAGACTTATTTCACAGAAGAGAGTGCTAGTGAAGAGAAATCTTCACAGAGAAGGAACTCCAGAGACATCCAGAGGTTCCCCTCTGAGTATCCAGCAAAGCAACGATCAGTGCCTGCATGTGAGAAAACTACTCACTGGCAGGAAAAGAACTCCCTGAAAGGATTAGAGAGAAGAATACCTGAATACTGACAATCCCACAGAGTAGGAAATTGTGCATATTC
Organism: Taxidea taxus jeffersonii; assembly: GCA_003697995.1. Classification (NCBI taxonomy): domain Eukaryota; kingdom Metazoa; phylum Chordata; class Mammalia; order Carnivora; family Mustelidae; genus Taxidea; species Taxidea taxus. The sequence goes on along the minus strand of ML110347.1, from coordinate 259,829 downwards.
CCACAAGCCAGACTGGAAAACTTCAGAATTGGCCTTGGGTGCAGTGCTAGAAAAGTCTTACCTCAGTAACAGGGAATAATTAGCTCTAGTCTTAACACAGCTCGAGTCCTGAAGAACAGTCTTAAAAGCAAGAGCCAGACGAATCAAACTGATTCCCCCTAACTTAACTGCAATCTAGAACAAAGCTTAAGAATGTTTACATAAATACAAAAATTTCTAGTACCCACAAGGTGAAAGTCACAATGTCTGGCATCCAATGAAAAATGAGCAGCTGTGGAAAGAAGGAGGAAAACACAACCCATTAAAAAGGAACAAAATCAATCAAAACCAGCCCAGAATCAACATAGATTTTAGAATTAGTAGACAGATATATTAAAAGGTTTTATAATTGTATTTCATGTGTTCAAAAAATGAAGTAGGGACATGGAAGATAAAAAGAACTAAATTACATTTCTAAAGATAAAAATTGTAATATCCAAGATAAAATGTCCCCTGGATGGGATTGGTAATAGATTAGATACTGCAGAAGAAAAGCTTAGTCACCTTAAAATACACTTAAAATACACAGAAAGATCTAAAATGAAATACAGAGAGATATAGAATTTTAAAATTATAAATACAAAGCATCAAATGATGTGAAACAACTTTAAATGGCCTTATATACATGTAATTTGAACTCTTGATGATGGGATGGGGTGGAGAGGAAATACTATTTGAAGAAACAGTAACTAGAAATTATCCAAATTTAAGTAAAAACAAACAAAAACCATACATCCAGGAATCTCACCAAACTCTGAGCATAAACAACATGAAGGAAGCTACACCAAGACACATAATCAAATTATTAAATATCAGAGTTAAACAGAAAATCTTAAATACAGCCAGAAAAAAAAAAACATTTGGACAGAAAAACAAAGGTAAATATCATAGCAGATTTTCTCATCAGAAACACTATATATAAAAAGATAATGGCCAAATATTTTTAAAGTACTGATATAAAAATGTGTATATCTTGGGGGCGCCTGGGTGGCTCAGTGAGTTGAAGCCTCTGCCTTCGGCTCAGGTCATGATCCCAGGGTCCTGGGATTGAGCCCTGCATTGGACTCTCTGCTCAGCAGGGTGTCTGCTTCTCCCCCCGCCCCCCGCCTGCCTCTCTGCCTACTTGTGATCTCTGTCTGTCAAATAAATAAATAAAATATTTTAAAAAATGTGTACATCTTGATCTCCATACCTAGTAGAATATTTTTCACAAAGGTATGTGAAGAAAAATACTTTTGGATACAAAATTTGAAAGAATTTATCATTTGAAAACCCACACTACAGGAAATGTTAAGGGAAATAAAAAAAGAATAAAAATTATACAAGATGGAAATAGGGAGCTGCAAGCTGAAAGGTGGTAGTAATGGTAAACACATGAGTTCATATGAAATACTTTCTCTTATTTTAAGGGTTTATAAAGGATAATTGACTAAACAAAAAGAGTGTAATATGGGGGAGGTTATATAGGTAAAAGTGAAATACACATCAACAATAGCACAAACATCAGGAAGAGGGAAATGAAGGTATATTATCATAAGATTCCTATAGTATATGAGTATAGTGTGATATCGCTTGCAGATTAACTATGAGAAGTTAAGGGTATATATTGCAAATCCTAACACAACTGCTAAAATAAACAAGGAATTTTATTATTAGCCAAGAAAGAAGCTGAAATAGAATTATGAAAAATAGAAAAGAGGCAGAAAAAATGAAAACAACTAACGTGGGAAACATAAAATGAACACCAAGAGTGTAGAATTAAAGCTAGTCATAATCATTTAAATATAGAGGCCAAACACACCAATTGAAAGGCAGAGATTGTCAAATTGGATGAAAAAGCATGACCAACGCATATGGTGTTTATAAGAAGTACACTTTTTTTTTTTTTTTGCAAACCATAAGAGACTCTAAATGGCATTAAGGAGGACACTTGCTGGGATAAGCACTGGGTGTTAAATGTAAGTGATGAATCACTAAATTCTATTCCTAACAATTCTACTTCTACCAACACTACATTATATTAGTTACCTAACTTGAATTTAAATTTTAAAAATGAGAAGTACATTTTACATAAAGACACAAGTAGGTATAAGGTAAAATAGAAAAAGATACACTATGCTAACACTAATCAAAAGGAAGCTAGAGTGGATATATTAATATCAGACAAACGAGATTACACAATAAGAAATATTATCAGGAATAAGTAATGTCATTTCTTAATGAAGGAATAAATTTATCAGGAGGACATAACAATCTTAATAATGCACCTAATTAAAAAAGATCTTCAAGAGGCGCCTGGGTGGCTCAGTGGGTTAAAGCCTCTGCCTTCAGCTCAAGTTATGATCTCAGGGTCCTGGGATCGAGCCCTGCATCGGATCTCTGCTCAGCAGGGAGCCTGCTTCCCTTCCTCTCTCTCTGCCTGCCTCTCTCACTACTTGTGATCTCTGTCTGTCAAATAAATAAATAAATAAATAAATAAATAAATAATCTTTAAAAAAAATCTTCAAAATGCATGAAACAATAATGAGATAAAATTACAGGAGAAATAGGCAAATCCAAAATTATAGTCAGAGATTTAAATACTTCCTCCCTCAATAATTGCTAGAACCAGCAGACAAAGAATCAGCAAGATATAGAAGGTTTGACCAACACAATCAACTAACTTGACTAATTGCCATTTATAGAATTCCCCATCAGAATACACGTTCTTTTCGGATGTAGATGAAACAATTACCAAGACAGGGCCATAAAACAAGTCTTAATAAATGTAAAAAAGATTCAAGTTACACAGAGTATGTTTTCTAATTAGCATGTGATTGAATTAGAAGTGAATAACAAAAGGATCTCTGCAGAATTCTCAAAATGTTTGAAAATGAAATACCTATTGTCAAGTAAGTCATGGGTCAAAGAAAAAATCAAGGGAAATTTCAAAGTTTTTTGAACTGAATGAAAGCAAAAACACAGCATAATAAAATTTGTGGGATGATGCTAAAACATTAATTGGGAAGAGAAATTTGTAGCACAGCATGCATATGTTAGAAAAGAAGAAAGGTCTTAAGTCAATGACCTCAGCTTTCACTTTAAGCTAGAAACAAACTTAATACAAGATGAAATCTAAACCCAGAGGACAGGAAATAACATCAGAGCAGAAATTAATTTAAAGACAAGAACAATAGAGAAAATCAATAAAAACATAAATAATACAAAAATAATAACATGGACAAATGTCTGACAATATTGACAAAAGAAAGAGAGAAGTGTTGAATTACTATATCATAATGCACAAAAATTAAAAGGATAAGAGAATACTATAAACAACGTTGTTCTTCTAAATGCAACAGCAGAGATAAAATTGACAATTCCTAGAAAATCCCAAACGACCTAAACTCATCCAGCATGAAATAGATAACCTGAGTAATCCTGTAACTATTAAACTATTAGAGAAATGGAATGTGCAGTTAAAATACTGTCAAAAGGCATATCAGATAAAGGGCTAGTATCTAAAATCTACAAAGAGCTTAGCAAACTCAACACCCAAAGAACAAATAATCCAATCAAGAAATGGGCAGAGGACATGAACAGACATTTCTGCAAAGAAGACATCCAGATGGCCAACAGACACATGAAAAAGTGCTCCATATCACTGGGCATCAGGGAAATACAAATCAAAACCACAATGAGATACCACCTCACACCAGTCAGAATGGCTAAAATGAACAAGTCAGGAAATGACAGATGCTGGTGAGGATGCGGAGAAAGGGGAACCCTCCTACACTGTTGGTGGGAATGCAAGCTGGTGCAACCACTCTGGAAAACAGCATGGAGGTTCCTCAAAAAATTGAAAATAGAGCTACCTTATGACCCAGCAATTGCACTACTGGGTATTTATCCTAAAGATACAAACGTAGTGATCCAAAGGGGCACGTGTACCCAAATGTTTATAGCAGCAATGTCCACAATAGCCAAGTTATGGAAAGAACCTAGATGTCCATCAACAGATGAATGGATAAAGAAGAGGTGGTATATATATACGATGGAATACTATGCAGCCATCAAAAGAAATGAAATCTTACCATTTGCGACGACATGGATGGAACTAGAGCGTATTATGCTTAGCGAAATAAGTCAACTGGAGAAAGACAACTACCACATGATCTCCCTGATATGAGGAAGTGGAGATGCAACGGGGGTGGGAGTTAAGGTGGTAGGAAAAGTAAAAATGAAAGAAGATGGGATCGGGAGGGAGAAAAACCAAAAGAGACTCTTAATGTCATAAAACAAACTGAGGGGGGTGGGGGGAAGAGGGGTTGGGTGAGGGTGGTGGGGTTACATCATATGTTTAAATAAAGCTTAAATAAAGTAAAAAAAAAAAAATACTGTCAAAAGGGAATCTTTAGGCCCAGTGGCTTACCTAGAAATGTCTATCAAGCATTTAAAGAAGAAGAAAAAACAAAACAAAACAAAAAAAAAACCACCAATTCTACACAATCTCTTCCAGTAGATAAAAAGGAGAGAAAACTCCCCAATCAATTTTATAAAGCCAAAATGAACCTGATACCAAAACCAGATAAAGATAGTAAAATAAAAAAGAACACTAAAGAACACAAAAATCTTCAGCAAACTCTTATTTTATTTTATTTCTTTCCAGTGTTCCAGCATTCATTGTTTATGCACCACGCTCAGTGCTCCATGCCCTATGTGCCCTCTACAATACCCACTATCAGGCTCACCCAACCCTCCACCCCCCTCCCCTCCAAAACCCTCAGTTTGTTTCTCAGAGTCGTCAGCAAACTCTTACCGAATCAAACTCAGCAATACAGAAAAAGAATAATATAACCAACTACAACTTAGCCTGGAAATGCACAGTTGATTCATCATTTTTTTAAAAATGGCCTTAATAGTTTAAAGGAAGAATGTCAGTTGGTACAGAAAAAGCATTTAACAAAATTCAACATTCATTCATGACAGAATCTCCCAGCAAACTAGGAATAAAAGAGAACATCTGCCTGATAAAGGACGTCAACAAAAACGAAACCTACAGGAAATATTATGCTTAATGTGAAAGTTTGAATGCTTTCTCCCTAACACTGGAAACAAGGCAAGAATATCCATTCTCACCACTCTTATTCAGTACTATACTGGCAGTCCTAGCTGGTGTGATAAAGTAAGGAAAAGAATTTTTAAAAAGCATACAGAGTTGAAAGGAAGCAACAAAACTAACTCTTTGCAGAATACACAATTATAATCATCTATGAAGAAAATCCAAAAAAGTTTACCAAAAAACTCCTAGAAGTTTAAGTGAGCTTAGTGATCACAGGACACAAGAGAGGCACACAATAATTAATAGTAACTCCATATACCAGCCATGTAAATTGGAAATTGAAATTGAAAACGAATAATATTTTTTAAATGGGGGAAAATGAAATAGGGCTAAATGTAACAAAACGTGTACAGCAGCTCTTTGCTAAAAACTAAAAAATGTCGATGAAAGAAATCAAGTGAGACCTACATTGATGGAGGGACATAGCTCGTACATGGAAGGGAGCACTTAACATAGTGAAGATGTTAATTCTTCCCAAATGACCCACAGGTTTTGTGCAATTTCAGTCATAATCCAAGGAGGATTTCTTGAATATACAGACAAGATGACTTTAAAATGTACATGGAAAAGTAAAGGAATTAGAACAGCTGAAACAACTTGAAAAAGAAGTTGAAAAAATGACATTACGTGGTTTCAATACTTACTATACAGCTGCAGTAATCAAGACAGTGTGGTACTGGCAAAGAGAGAGACACATACATCAATGGAACAGAATGCAAAGTCCAAAATTAGCCCTATACAAATAGGGACAATAGATTTTTTACAAAATTGCAAAACAATTCAATGAAGAAAGAAAATCTTTTCAACATAGTCTGTTGAAAAAAAAATTGGACAATCATATTTTTTTAAAAAACCGTTAACCTAAACCTTATGCCTTATATAAAAATTAACTCAAAAATGGATCATATATCTTAATCTAAAATGTAAAACTATAAAACTTTCAAAAGAAATAAAGCTTAAATAAAGTAAAAAAAAAAGTAAAAAAAAAAAGTGCCTTAAGCCATAGAGTACAGAATAAACAAAAAATACCAAGAAAAAAAGAAGAAAACAGGAGAAAATCCTGTGACCTACTATTAGGTAAAGAGTTCTAGACATGATGATACCAAAAACACAATCTATTAAAAATAAAGATTAATAAACTGGACTTAATTAAAATTAAAATGGGTTGCTCTCATAGTTCCAGGAAAACTGCTGGGTGTTTACTCTAAAGAAATAGAAACTTAGGTTTGCACAAAAACCTGTACAAGAATATTTATAGCAACTCTGCTCATAATTACCCCAAACTGACCAAGATGCATTCAACAGAGCAATGGATAAACAGACCAGTACATCTAGAATATCCCAGTACTATGGACTATTAATCAGAAGTAAAAAGAGACACACTATTGATTCATATGACAGCTCTGATGGATTTCAAAAGCTTTATGCTGAGTTAAAGGTGTCAGTTTCAAAAATTACAGACTGTATGATCCCATTTATTTCACATTCTTAAAAAAACAGGAGGGTAAGCCAAGGTAGGGAAGAGGTCAGATGGGAACAGGGACTTTACCAGCAGAGGTGAAAGCTGGAACTTTGTAGAAGGATGAACACCTGGGAGAGGAAATGCGCAGCGAGTGGTCACACATTACTGAAATCCTTCCCTGTCTTCTTCTCTTAATTCCCAGCCATCTTTCCACTGGGCTGTGTGGGAAACACGGCTCTCAGTGTTTTATTTATCTTATGTTGACATGTTTAATATTATAAGTACAGATTGTCATTGATAGAATTGACAGAAAGGGTATGAATTTTCCAGTACTGGGTTTGAATCCAGGCACTATGACTTACTAGCTATGTGATACTGGGCAACTTAATTTTTCAGAGCAGCTCTTCTGAACTTTAAGAGTAGAATGATAATAACTTAGAAGAATTTCATAGTAATACGGATGAAGCGTGCAATAAAATGCGTGTTTTAATAAATGGGAATTATTACAAGTATAACAGTTGCTCAAATGCAGTATCAACAAAGTATTTGTTATGGGTGTAGACTATTATAAATGGTCAAGCACTTCAGGATGTAATATTTGTAAGACGTTTCTTTCATCAGACTTTACTGCATAATACCAGCAGAGTAATTTTAGTATTAATTAGCCAAAAGCTGAAACTGGTGATAGCTTTGTCATACAGAACCAAGTAGAATAATGGTAGCCATTTAAATGTTATATCACCTATGTCTGTTAAACAATGCCATAAAATTGACAACTTATACTGCATCCGGCTTATCTCCATTTCATTCCTCCCTCGTTTCCTATAAACTCTCCCTGGTGCTTTCTTTAGGTGAAGGGCAGTATATTCTGGCTATTGAGTGAAATCTTATACACACGTAAGGAACCTTAACCATTGGGAAGTATATTTAGAATATTTGGCGTTTTCTGAGTTTGGGTGAGGTCCCTAAAATTGTCAGCCACATTGAAACACTCTGTCTCTCTGATCTAATTTTGTAGCATCCCCTGTGTCCTGTGAGTTTTTCATATATATCACTGAATCCCCTTCTAATAGATCAGGAAATATACATCGACTTCTCTCTGAGTAATGCCATGCCATATTTCTATGGCATTCAGACCTATACTTTCTGTGGTATTTCTGTGGATTCTGTATCATCCTTCTTTTTAGCAAAAGAAGCTATGAGCCTGCTCCTGCTTTCTAGAGCTCATTTTTCATCTACATGTCTGCTGTGTTCCAGCTACTTGGAGCTGACATGCAGGGCACCCCTTTTTCCCTCTGTGCCATTTCCCATCTTGCTCTGCTACAAAGAATATCTCTCCTTGTCTATATGAAAGACAACTGAGGCATCCCCTGGAAAGCCTTCCTGGGTGCTCATCAAAGGATTCACTCTTCTTCGTCTCTGTTCCTACAGTGTCTGGTACAGCTTCTCTCACAGCTCTTATATTGTTAGGTAACCGATTGCTTTCTTGTCTGTCTTCCCTTCCCTAATCCCCTGTGGATAAAGACCTCCTCTTGCTTCTTTTTGTATTCCTAACACCTATGCCAGCGTCTTACACAGAACGGACAATATTTAAATGCTAGTGAGTGAGCAAGTGAAATTCCTTGCCCTCTAAAGTTTTTTCTCAAGGTTAACAGAAGAACCGAGTTATTATAAATAGTGTTAATTGTGGAACCTTCTGGATGATCCGACTTGTGCCTTCCAGACTTTGGTGTGCCCTGTGTCTAAGACCTTTGTATAGGATATAAAAACTCCTTCATGTTGTGGTGGCCAATTTCTTTAATTTCTTTCCCCTTCCTGGAAATCTCTTTAATTAAATTTTCCAGGTTCTTTTGCTAGTGACCTAAAGGCCCCAAGGGATTATGTGTGTAGGAACTAACCTGGCTTTGAGCCTAAAAATGGTTTATTGCTTCAGGGAGAGAAATTACTTTCTGGACAATTTAAACTGGATTTTCTTTCTGTGTATGTTTTAGATAATAATGGAAAAAATCATAAATTAACCAGAACCCAAGAAAGAAGGCTTTACACTTGTTGTATGGCATAGGTCACCTGTGTAGGAAATGTGCATTTTAAGATATGCCAACAAAGACTTGATTACCTGTAGTCTCTGGTCCAGTTATATTCCCTTAGATCCTCACTCCCATCCCCATTAATAATTAAACATGTAAACACGTGTACTCACTTTCCCTCTTTCTGTGACATATCTTAAGGAGGAAGTAGCTGACATGAATGCATTATTTATTCATTCAAAAAATATTAATCGAAAATCTGTTACAGGTAAGCACCGTACGAAGTTACTTAGAGAGATGCAGTTCCCTAAGGGACAATAGAGTCACAAGTGGCAAAATAAGAAACATTTCTAAAACAAGATTTGAAAAGCTGTTATTCCTATGAGAAATACAGGGATATGCTCTTGGAGGTCAGAGGTAGAGAAAGGCATATTTGCCTGAGGAGCATGGTAGAAAATTAGATATTGAAGCCAAATCTTCTTACAAAATGAGCAGGAAATCTATGCCTTACTTGCAATGCCGGGACAAACTAGGATGGTTTCCATGCCTTTTCAGAAGAATTTGGAGATTTAAAATGTACACATATCTTCAATCCCAAACTTCATATCTTCAGTTTTCCAGGATAAGGTTAAGATAAACATATCCTTTAATAACATTTATCCTCCACGTCTCGATCCCACAGGCTGATGAGTACAGTTTTGGTATGTTGATAATGCTGTTGAGAAAAGGGCAAAAATGTAGCTCAACATGAGAACATTTGAGCTACTTATTCAAAGATATGCTAAATTTAACCTCAAAGAAATTATTACTTCATTGGTATCTCTGCATGTCTTCTAAAATAAGATCAATTTCCTTCAGTCTGGGACATTTTAGATATGGCCTTGCTTAATGGGGAAGGAGTGAATAAGAGCTGAGCTATTAATGACCTTGCATTTCAAGACTCTCTGATGACCCTCCCAGCCAATGAAAGCACAAGCAAGTGAGTCTGGAAAACAGTGGCCCTGTTGAACTCATGCTGGGAGAAAAGTCATACAGTACCCAGCGACCTTCAGTGCATATTCTTGGCTAAGCACTGTGCTAAGCTAAGGGACTGGAAAGATGAATCTTGTAGTCCCTGGGAGAGCACACGTAGCTTAGTGGGGCAGGCATGGGCACTCATTACCATAAATCAAGACCTAACTTAAGCTCAAAAGAAAAGTGACACAATTACTGTGGAGTAGGCAGTTCTCTGGGAAAGCTAATGTAGAAATGATGGCATCTGATATTGAATAATGAACCTTGAAGTTGGAAAAAATAGAAGAATCAAAGCACCAAACATACATGATGAGAGGTAAACCCTACCCACATTATCCTGCTTATTATGAAGAACTAAAATGATTCACTCAGTCTATAAAGGGAAGCTTTAGATCATCCTTCTGGTGGTGGTTTTTGTTGAACCATTTGGATGTACCTACTGAGGCTCCTATATCATTGGGGCAAGGATTATTTTCCAGTGAAATCTTGAGATTTTAAGAAGTCTTCGGAACCATGCCTTCCTGATCCACCATACTTTGACTCTGTCATGGTATTTGAAACTACATCATTCTCCACCATTCAAGGATTATCTCTTGGTCTTTGGTCATCCAGATACCCCTCAGAAAGTATTTGGTTGACTGCTATGGTTTGGATATGAGTTGGCAACTGCCTTAAAAAAATTCTAGATTCCTAAAAAGAAGAATTGCAACCTTTAAAAACACTACTGAAAGAGCTAAGAGACGTTACAGGGGCTGAAATCAAGAATTGATAATACCTGCTTTACCACTTGGCTAGAGGGGTTGACACGTGTATCCCTTTCCTACCTCCTTCCCTCCGTCCCTCTCCTCACCTAGAAAAGAATCGTAACATGACTAGACTCATGGGAGTTCCCATACTGGAGTGGAGTAACATGGGAGGATGTGCATAAAATGCACACATTCAATCTTATCACTGCCACCTCTTAACCAGATTTACCACCCTCTCTAAGAATTTTTGCCCTGTCAACACGCCTCCCAAAAATAGACTCTTAGACAACCATCTTAAGTTTACTAATCCCCAACCATTACTAAGCTATCCAAGAGAACTTCCAAATCTTGAGAGAATTTGGCATGAGTGAATGAATGAATGCATGCATGCCAGCTTCTCGCTTCACTATGGCCCTGTCCCTAGTGGGGTATAGTTCTTAGTTTCACAGTAATATTTTTGAGGGGGTTAAAAAATAAAACTTTATAGAGCCAAATTAAAAAGAGGGCAGGGGAAAGGTGTTAGTACTGAAACAGGAGAACTTCAGTGAAAAATTTTGCAGGGAAGTGTCTACCCACCTGAGATAGATGGAACGTCAACCTCGCGTTTATAGTGCATGTATATTTCCCTTAACATACTCCACTTATTCCACCAAAGTTATGGCTACAGAATTCCTAATTAGAACTCTTTGGTGGAGGGGCACTGACCCTGAAAGTTCTCAGAATCATAAACAGACCAGATGAGATGGGGACCTTATTCGTGGTACTACTTGGGCAAGAACAAAAGACCAAGGATGAGAGCGAGAATCCTTGCTGAGGGGGTCAGTCCACCGGCTGGTGATGTCATATCCGGGAAATCTTCATGGCCCACGACAATGAAGAGCCAGGGTAGAAGACAACTTGTCAGATAGCAACTTTTCATCTTGCATCCAAGTTCTTTCCCCTTCCTCAGAGAATACCTACATGTTCAACTTCAATTAGATTGGCAAATAATTTCCTAAGTGTAAGAAATCACCATGTCAAAGGGGTATGCAAAACTCAGGATTTCTTTTGCATTTTGGGATTCAGCTTCTTGACTTCTTAGTGGCAACTGTAACTGTGAAACTATCCATTAATAATAGCTATTATTATAGCTTACTACAGTTAGAGGAGTTTTTCTAAGCACAGAAACACACTTTCTGCTTTTGAGGTAATAACATCTCAGAAGTTGAGAGTTTAGGCAACCCACCATGGATCACAGTAATAATTAAGATACACCTCTGAACCCAGGACTCTCATAGTCAACCACAGGGTCATTCTGTCTTCTGTGAAGAAACTAAGGCCCAGAGACATTTGTACTTGCCTGAGCTCACTCGGCAAGCTGGATTCATAGTATGGCCCAAATTTAGAACCTGCACACTTCCTAAGTAGTTTGAAAAGAGTAGCCCCAGTCCCTTAGCAAATGAAGAATGGGCAACAGTGTACCTCTTTATTTTTTCCAAGGGAGGATATTTCTTAATGAATCAGGTTAACATTACAAAAGATTTTAGTATTCGGCTTGGAGAATTGTGATATCTTGAAAAATTGTTACCACTTGTTGTATGAATCTCATCTAAGGTCTTGCTCTGAAATCACGGCTCTGTTGAAAGACTTTAAGCAGAATGGCTATGTTCATGTTTCTGTGATCACTGTTCCCTAATGGCCTTTTCTTCCACCTGCTAGTCTAAGACATATTCTGGAGCAAATTGGAAAAACTTGGAATTAAAGAAATCTAACTAAAACCCAGCGCACACAATTCTTAATTACTTGAAAATGCATTGGGTAACTATCAGTTTTGGTTAGTAAGATTTCAATTTAGATTCTTACTGAGTTGCTCAATTGCTGAATAGGGATACATTCCATTGGATACACTTTTGGTAGATGTTCCCATCGATCAGGCTATGGGTAATTCCTGTACTTTCGGAAAGAAAGCAATTTTATAGGGAACAAAAACAGGTAATCCAGCTATTTCATAGGTATATGTTGCTAAAATGTTAGAAGTGGCATTTATATCAAAGCAAACAAGATCACCACAAACAGATACTATTAGGAGGTAAATACAACAGTATACAGCAAAAAGAAATATGGTTTTTAAAAACCTCCACAGTTGTGTGCCTGTTGGATTACAAACCTGTTCTTTTTTAGTACAATTTAGCTTTATTAACATTTAATGTATTATTTGCTTCAGGGGTACAAGTCTGTGATTCATTAGTCTTACACAATTCACAGCACTCACCATAGCACATACCATCCCCAATGTCCATCACCCAGCCACCCCATCCTTCTCCCCTCCTGCAAACTGTCTTTGCCCACATTCTTCTCTTGCTCTCTTAAAATCTCAGATGTTCATGCTCAGGCAGGAGCCCAGGACCTGCCTTGAGGCTTGAAGTTTCAGAGGTAAGCAGGAAACCTTCCAGGTTACGTTAACCGAAACCTTTCAATTAGCTAAAAAGTTTGCTTAAGCTTGTAGCCAAGTGTTGGCTCTCCTTTCTCAAGAAGGGACAGGGCCCGCCATGCCATTCAAAATGAATTCATAGCTGGTGAAATGCACTTGGTCCCCTCTCGCTTTCCATGACTGTGTTCAGGTGGATGTGGTCCGCGCTCTGTACGGGGCAGAGAATAGAGCCCCCATCCTTTTTTCTATACCTAGTCGAGGTCTTTGATGTCTCGTGTTGCAAAATTCTGTAGGCTGGAGCTGTCAGGCAGTTTGCCACCCTCCTTCTCCACCTACTCTGCCCCCTACCCCAGTACATTATTTCTTGAGGGTTACCTTTTGTTTTCAGCATCTTATAGTCTTCCAAGTATGGTAAAGCCATTTTAGACCATTATATAATTTTTGTCCAAAATTCAACTGCCTTTTATGAAATCTATTATTTACCTGGCATTGTACCTGATACTAAGGAGAAAACAAATGATAGGTAACGTGATTACTAAAGATAGTAAAGATCTCTTATTTTCAGGAAAACCAAAATCATCCACATACAACAATTCCAAGGCATCATAAGTCAGAACACAATGAAACAGTAGCACGTAAATAGGAGAAGGTAAATTATACTATATATAAAAATGAGGCAATAGACATGACTTTGACCATTTCGACTGTATTTTTCTTTAATGTGCGTAAATAAAAAGCCTCAGTTCTTTTGAATGCCTTCTTTCTTACTCATTCTGATCTTTAGCGTGTAATCCATAAAAGGCCATTGCTCCCTCCATAAATCTTCTTTAATTCAAAGCATAACTCTCAGAGCTCAAAAACTGAGCCGATTAGCTATTGCTGCTCCTCACTGAAATTGTCGGTATATAAACATCTCCCTCGGGTCACAACTGCAGTCAGCGTAAAAATAAATCAGAAGTCAGCTATAAGTTCCAATGATTTATCAATGAGTTTTTTAATGGTGTGTGTCTGAATTATAGCATTTTTGCAAACCCCACCACTGATTGCTATTTTCATTAGTTCATAACGTTTTTAGATATACATAAATATACATGCACACACATGTGTATTTGTATCTATAAATTCTGCATTTCATAATGGCATATTCTTTGCCACTAGATCAGCTGCACTATTTTTGGAAACATTACTTTCTTTACTTGGAAATCATAACCTCTTAGTCATCTAAATATGACTTCATAACTTTTATAGCTTTTGCCCCATGCTTTTGCAAAACCTTATTGTGATTGCAAAAGAGCTCTGTGTGGTAAAGAAAAAGAAAAAAAAAGTGACTTCTCATGACATACCTTAAAAAATTGCTTTGGATTTCTCTTTGGTGTTGGGATCATGACATGGTTGACGTGTTTTGTGTGCTAGTGTGTGAACGGGTAATCTAGGAGGTTACATAAAGGAGCGTGTTTAAATTAAACTGAAATTTTCACTCTATTGCTTCTCCGGTCACTAATTAAATTAAATTTGAATCACCCAGAACAATGCTTTCAGAGGTCCCTCTACCCTGGAAAAAAGATTAACATTAATTTGAAATGCAGAACATCATTAATTTTATTCATTAGGCATAAGTAATTCTCTTACTAATTCATCATTCCCCTTTAGGAAGAGGGGATCGAAGATTTTTGTTCTTGTTTTCAAATTGCAAAGGTTTTTTTTTTCTTCATTAAATGAAATTTCATTTTAACTTTTATTGATCTAATTGTAATAAGTTTTAAAGCAGAGCTTCTTAAAATTTTATATACATAGACTCGCCCAGGGATGTCTCTGAACTGTGCATACTGATTCACAAGGTCTGGAGTGAAGCCTGAAATTCTACATTTTTAATAGTCATCAGCTGATACATCTCTGCTACAGGAATGACACTCTGAACACCAAGGTTTTTAAGTCTCAGAGGCATGTATTATTGCAAGAGTTTATCAATCGCGTTATTTTTCTGTGAAATACACTGGCTTCCTCCAGTGTATTTGCGCGAGTTCTTCTCATGCCAAGTTCAGCATTTCTTACTCCAAGTTGCTTATGTAGAGGTTGCCAATCCAGAGGAATGCCTTTTAGGGACCTGGAACTGATCTGTTTCTAACCATTCTCCACGTGCATCTTGTGCAGACTTTGAAAATGTTGTGGCTGTGCGCACAAAACTAAAACTTGCTTCAGATACATACGTGTAAGTGGGTTTAATGTGACCCCTGCAGTCTCACCCCAAGCTGACCTCTACTATTTCACCAGCTGCCAGGCATCATAAGAACTGAAAGCTGCTCAGTGAACTCCTTTCTCCCAGAGATACTCAGACAGGGCCAATACCAGGACAATGCCTGTCTTAGCCCCCCCAAACCCCCTTGCACCAGGTGCAGACCCCTCCAGGTGGAAGGAAAATTGTGCATCACAAAGGGGGGGAAAGTTTTGCTGAATATGCTTGAATAAGAGGAGCAAGAAGGCGATGTGACTTACACCACTAACTAATATTTATAAGGACTATTAGTTGGGGCAGGGTGAGGGGATTCAAATAGTTAGCCCTGTTTGGTTTAGCCACAAATCATCTATCTAGACATCAACTAGCAGGCTGAATGGGTCATGTCACATTTGCATATTCTAGGTCCCCACAGAGATGGTGGGAAAATGATGCCAAACTGTCAAGATGGATACACTAATTATTGAATGGCAGACGGACCATGTGAGCCAACTATGCAGAACAATTATCACCTGTACTCACCAGGCACACCCCTGCGCCACACCTGGGCCACCAGCCACTAGTCACCTGCCAGATGATATCAAGGAAATAGCCTTCAATGAAGACAATCTTAGGAGACCAGCTCAGGTTCAGAAATGCCCCGGAGGTGTTTTTATTCATTGAGATGTTGAGTTTATAAGTCCAGAATACAAAGGCAAAGGATTGCTGGTTACATGACTTGCAAGAATCCAGCTCTGTCAGAGACAAATCCCATAAAACATCCCATTTGTAGAAGAAGCTAAAAGTATGCTGATGTGGCCAGTTATTTACAAGTCTCTTTTGGACTGAGCTTGTGTGTTCATTCAGGGACAATTATAAGCATCTTCTGAGATGTTTAAAGCCCCAGATTCCTAAGATTTGGAACAAATTTCGCTGGATGTAAGAATTTGTGTATGGGACACTACACTAGGAACTCCAGATCTTAGAATTGGAAACAACATCAGAGGTCATTAGTCCAAACTCCCACTCAAAGCTGGAATCTCTCTGCTGCATTCCTTGGCAGATGGTCATCTGGCCTCTGCCTGAACATTTCCAGGGATGGGAAACATACCTCTTTTTGAGACAATGCAGCCCCTAATGATAACTCCAAGTGTGAAAACATTCTTGCAAATACAGAACCCAAACTTGTCCTTCTTCAATTTCTACCCTGTGGTCCACTTTCTGCTCTATGGACCCATAAAGGACAAATCTTCACCTTCATCTACCTTGATGGAGAAAACCTCTCAGCAGTCCCAAAGTCCTGTCTGCTTCAATTTAATAGCCTCCATCCATCTTCCTTCCTTGTATTTTCATGACCCAAACCTTACCCACCCAAGTGAGCAGATTATCAACACCCAAAAACCATGATCCCTAGAACTGAACATAATAATAAAGGGATCAAATCCAGTGTTGATGCAGAACTATTGTCTTGGTAAACTGGAGTTTTATTTTTATTCATGTGGCATAAAATTGCAAATTTTTTTCCACCAGCCATATGATCTTGCTTTTACTGAACTTAGCGAAAACAAACAAACAAAATCCATATGCTTCCACATAAACAATGGTCAAACACTGGTCTCTTCCTCATTCAATGTTGGATAATAGATTTTTCTTTTTAATCTAAGTATAGAATCTAATATATATCCCTTGAAGGAGGACAGCTCATTAGCTTTGGCCTGTTGTTCTAGTTGATCAAGATTTTTTTAGCTGCTCATCTTAACTGGGTACTACCCATGGATTGCATAAAAATATCTTCCATGTCTTTAATCAAATCATTAATGAAAATGGCAAAATGACTGAGTCTTTCACATCTCTCTTTATACTGGCATTGATTTACTGGTTTCACTAGACCTGGCAGAGAGCCCAGAACATAGCAATTGCTCAATAAATATTTGTTGAATTGACTGTACAGGTTTTCAGCCATCTGTGTATGCTTCAAATAGAATCTCACGTGGCTCATATTGTTCTATCTTGCCCATTACACTTTACCAAAGATTATCAAAGACTTCGCTAAAAACAGTCATATATTAGAAATGAGTACTATATTGAATAAGTAAACCCAAATTCTAGTACTTGTTTGCTGTGGCCTCAGAGAATATTTTCTAGTCTTTGTTTCCACATAGGAATTACTATTATCTGCCCAGATACCCATACAATTATTATAAAGAGCAAATGTAATAAAATGTGTGAAGATGATCTATAAATTACCAAGTCCTGGCTACACACATTAGGGCTCATGATTATGTTATGTCATTCCTTGGATCTACTACTCAGTCTGATATTACTTAGGTAAAAAACAAAACAAAACAAACAAAAAAAAACTATGATGAGTTTAACATCACTTGTCTTTTAGGAGACACAGTGGGTGCTAATGATCAGCACTTTATTTTTCTACATGCTCACAAAGGAGTCTCAGAGGCAATCATTCTGGATCTGGAGCTAGTTGGTATTTAGTCTGCAGCTCTCATTCTAATTCTAAAGCTTTTCTTCTCATGAGTCCTCCATCGATTTCATTCCTTTTTTTTTTTTTATGTTACGTTAGTCACCTTACAGTACAACATTAGTTTTTGATGTAGTGTTCCATGACTCATTGTTTGTGTATAACACCCAGTGAGTGCTCCATACAATCCGTGCCCTCCTTCATACCCCATCACCAGGCTCACCCATCCCCCACCCCCCAAAACTCTCAGTTTGTTTCCCAGAGTCCATGGTCTCCATGGTCTCTCATGATTCATTCCTTTTTTAGAAAGCAGATGGTGATGGGTATGAAGGAGGGCACGGATTGCATGGAGAACTGGGTGTTATACACAAACAGTGAATCATGGAACACCATATCAAAAACTAATGATATACTGTATGGTGACTAACATAACATAATTTTAAAAATTTAAAGATTAAAAAATAAAAAGCAGGGGTTGAGACTGATGATTAATATGTGTATAAAACTATAGGAGCGATACTAGGAAGAGCGTCTTATTTCTTGTCTCTGTTGGTGCTTCTCATCATTTGCAGCATTTTCAACCCATGGTTCTTCCGTGAGCTCTCACTAATGCCAGAACCTTCAGTTTGGGGCTTTGGTGTCCTCAGAGACCACCAGAAGTCCCTGCCTTCTTTGTTTCCAGCTTTGACCTAGCTTTGGGTATCTGTGCTATACTGGAAAATTCAGGGTTTTTGTGTGTCTACTCAAAACAAGGAACACTGTTTAGAAGGCAGCAGGATTAGAATAAAACATTTCCATCTCTTCTACTGTGGACACATATATTATTCAAAATCTTTAAAATAGGGGTGCCTGGGTGGCTCAGTTGTTAAGCATCTGCCTTTGGCTCAGGTCATCATCCCAGGGTCCTGGGATCAAGCCCCTTATGGGCTCCCTGCTTGATGGGAACCCTGCTTCTCCCTCTGTTGCTCCCCCTGCCTTGTTCCAATTCTCACTCTGTCTCTCTCTGTCAAAAAAATAAATAAATAAAATCTTTTAAAAAAATCTTTAAAGTAGTTTTGGCTAGATTTTTTTTAAGCAACACACCTTCTGGTAATTTTATTTTAAAAAGAAGAAGCACAAGTCATGTGCAACAAGAATAACTGAGTTGGCCCTATAGGCCCTCACCATGCTAACTACAACTAGAAAACAACCAAAAAATTTCATTTGTATGCTTTGCCACTTAAAGATTATGAACAATTTTAATGACCACAAATTGATTCTTCATATAGACTCTGTGGTAAACCCATTATGATCAAAATGGTATCAGTGTTCGTATTTCTTTCTCCTGAAAGGACATATACCTTTATGAAAGTATTATTTGTTATTTCCTCCATTCTGGACTGGAGAATTTTACACATGGACTATAATATAAATTGTTGGAATTTCTCAGGGACTGCAATGAATTGATTTCATTTAATCCTGCCATTTAAAAAAAATCTTTTTTTGAACTTCCCTGATGGCACTGAAATTAGGGAAGCCAAATCACTTTTAATAGACTTGATCTGGATGTATGTAAAGATGATAATACACCTCAGAAAAAACTGGGCAACCACTCATACAGGTCAAATTAAAGGTACAATTGGAAAAGGATGCCATAATTTTATAACCAGTTTTATATTAATCCCAGAGATCTGGACAAAAAACTCAGTTTATTCACACAGAGCTAATTAAGCCTAAGTACTGGCTAGAATCAAAACTACACATTTAACAATAGACTGTAACAACTTTCAAATAGTTCCACAAGTTTCAACAGAGTAACCCATAAAACTCCAACAGACTTCATCCATCAATTGTGTATGTCCTGACTTACAAAACATGGAATTTCCACTGGATTCAACACGGAATGTGTCCACATAATGCTCTGCTGTTTAGGGGAATGTTAATAGCAATTCTCATATCTTTCCACCAATCCAAAGAACTATTAGAAAATATAAATTTCAGTGTTTCACACAGGTTGGTTATGATGACAAGTTGTCTGGCAAGGAAACGCTGAGCCTTTATGTCGCCTTCCAAACTCAGGAAAGGTACCTAGCTTCAGCAGCCTAGAAAAAAACAATCATATTGGGGAGAGGGTACACTTTTATATGTAGCCCTTGTTTTTGTTGCATCAAGACAGAGAGCTATTGGGGGATTTCAAAATCCCCTTGTTTAAAAGAGTGCCACACAAGCCTTGGGCAAGGTCCTATAAAATCATTTTCATGGAGGCCATGCTAAGTTGGTAAAGAAGAAATGATACTGTTCCTGGAAGCCCAAGTACACGTTCCTTCTGTCTCACTTCCCAACAATAAAAATTTAAAGTCAATTCTGGCAAATTTTTATGGATACTTAAACTATGTATCAGGAACTATGCTATAGTCAAGAATAAGAAGGCAAGATTCTTGGTCTCCATGGAGCCTATGTTCTACTGGAGAAATGGCGTGGAATAGATGAGAACAGAAACCTGGAAAAATAAAAGAAAATGTTCACCAGTGATAAAGGTTTTGATGAACATAAACCAGGGTGATATGGTAGATGGAGTATCTGAGAAGTTTCTGCAGATTGAGGGGAATAGTCAGAAGACTGTGAGAGTAGTCTTGTCACTAATCCATTCTCCTCTGTGAAGACAGATTGAACTTTTATCTATTTGCATGACTCTGATTGGATTCTGAGTCCATTACTTGTCTGGGAACTCCATGAAGACAGGAGTCATACCTGGTTTTGCTCACCACCTCATTACCTGACACAATTTCTGATACATGGTAGTACTAAATACATGTTTGGAATTCATGAATATATTGAGAGAGTAGAGCGAGCAGTGTTGGCTACTCACTCTGACATGGTAGTTCCTGATACTGGCCAATTCCATGGTTGGGCAATCTAACGATTCTTTTTAGGGTTAAAAGAAAAACCTGTTGATTGCTCACTCAGCTAAAGGATGTTGAGTACCTACTGTATACAGAGATCTGTATTACATGCTTTAGGAAGTAAGAAGATAAAAATGCATGGCCTCTGTCCTTATGGAATTTGTAACTCTGTTAGTCTTTTCATAAATGAAAGAAAAGTAGACTATAGCAAGTATTCATTTACTTATCCAACCAAATAAATGTGCCAGGCACCACTCCACAGTGAGTCCCTGACTTTACAAAGTTATGGTAGACTAGGGAAACCAGATTTAGTCAAATATTCAAGTATATAACTGCTAGTATAATATGAATTATGAAGAAACACACTGTTATGAGAACATATAATAGGGGTTGGGGTTGGGGGATCTGATCTGTTTGGTTAACTAGGAGAACTGAAGTCCAAGAAAGGGTGTGGGGGCAGAGTTATACTAGACAGATGTGGAAGTGAACTTCAACCTGAAAGGAGGTCTGTGAGGCCAGGACAGAGAGCAGAGAGGAACATCTTTGATGATAATTTGACCTCGTACTTTAAAGAATAGATAGAAATTTTAAAAGTGAGAATCCTGGGTAAATCCAGAAGGACAGGCCAATGAAATGGCAAGAAAAGGTAATAGGACTTAGTACTAGAATAACAGATTTTTAATAGAATTTAGAGAAACTTGGAAGGCTTATGGTGGTCTGGATTGGTTTGAGGATTGAAAGTCTGAAGGAGATTGTGACCAATAAGGGCAGAAGGATGTTGAAGAAGATTGGGCAGGACCTTGAGTGCTAAGAGAGGGAATGATGTAGGAGATGGTAGAGCTACTCCTTCCTCTTCTATCTCTTACCTCCCTGCAGCCAGTGTCAGGGAAGGACATGGCCCCAATCACCCCACCCCAGCTTCCCAAGTACTTCATCCCCTTACTGTTCTGCTCTTTACCCAATATCATCATCCTCTTTTTTAAAAAATTAAGTTATTTATTTGGGAGAGAGTGTGCACCTGAGGAGGGAGAGAGGTAGAAGGAGAGAGAATTCTCAAGCAGACTCCCTGCTGAGTATGGAGCCCAACACGTGGCTCCTTCTCAGGACCACAGCATCATGACCTGAGCCAGAATCAAGAGCCAGATGCTTAACCAACTGAGTCCCCTGGGGGCCCCCAGTCTTCTTTCTTTTCCTGCCTTTGGCTCTATCACTGCAACTTGGGTCTTTCCTGCTCAGGACACTTCCTGAACTTCTTCCACCTTGTCTCTCTCCTCCTCTCCACAGACAAGCTTCTTCAAGCAGTAGTCTACACTGACTGCACTTCCTGGTATTGCTCTTGAAGGCCTCAGCCTACTGCTCACCGTCTTCCACACAACTACTCCTTTGAACAGTTCTCACCGAGGTTATCCATGGTTTACCTCTTGGTTGTTTAGCACACCAAGATGAGACATTTCAGCCCTTAGGTTACTATATATCTTGACTATGGACTCCTCCTCTGTTAGTTTTCAGAACCACATCTTTTCTTTTTTCTCAGCCATCCTCTTGGAGTCCTTTTCCTCTAACCACACTCTCTTACCCCGTATTCTCTGGAAGCAGACTATGGGGTAGAGAGCTGCCTGAAGGTTTGTTGGGGAGAATCCTTGGCAGGCACACCTATAAGAAAGAGAAGAAGGCAGGAGTGGGCAGAGAAAAAAAAAGCTGACCCACAGTGAGGTTATAGCCAAGTCTGAGGGAGCTCTAGAGTTGGAATAACACTTCAGCCTTGTCGCACATCGCAGCCTGATGGCTAGGTCTTAGTATCCAGGCATCAGCCAGTCCTTGGCCGGTGGCCACCATATGGGAGAGATGTGATCATGGGTAAAGCAATTCCCTGTGGCCAGCAGGGATTCCCAAGGAGAGATACTGGCTGTTATGGGCACTTCACACTCTGCACATTGAAATGGAACTCAACACCTTCACTCCAATCCTTCTGCAAACCTACTTCCTAATTCCCCATCTTTGATAGCAGCAGCAGCCTCCTTGCAGGTGGGTTACTAGGTCCAGAGACAGCCTCCTCTTCACGTCACCATTCCAGATCGTCTCAACGTCCTATGAGTTTTACCTCATTAACATTTTTTGCATCAACCCCTTCTCTCCATTTCTGCTGCTGCTACTTTGGTCCAACCCTCATTTCTTCCTCCCACTTCTCCCACTTGGAGAAGGTCAGGGTAGCCTACAGTCTATTCCTCTGTCATGGTCTAGGCTTAAATTTCTTTAACTGCCTTCTGAGGGCTCCAGGATCAAGTCCGAGCTCCTGAGGATGTCACCCAATACTCGTTCTTAGCTAACTGGCTCTCCAGCGTCTGACTTACAGAGACAATTCTTGTGAGTTTAGGAAGGCAACCCACAACACTAGACAGATCATATTCTATTTGGAAATAATTTCTTCTCAGTCAGAAACAAAGCCCTTGGCCCAGGACAGTGATAAGCATGGCATTTCATTAAATGCCAGTATTAATCCCTGGGGGTCACATGACCTTTTGAGCTGGCCGTCCTTGGCAAGAAGACAGCCCCTGCCCCCTAGCTGGTTTAAGCTGAGACCAAATGTTGCCACTAAATCCTTATTGAGCATGACCTAGCCACCCAGCTGTTAACACTGATACACTCTCAGTGCCAAGACCAGGCGTCATTCCCTGGGCACTTACGCATCCCTGCTTGGTAATCCTGGCTGTCTGCAGGCACCGGAAGGAGAGGAGCAAGGTCACCCCCAAGACAGTGAGGGCAGTGGGCACTCTTGCCACCATGTGTCCAGTGGTGGAGGCTGTGTCTTGTGGATTCTCCACGACAGGCCAGATAACATCAAGCAGAATATAAATCCTCTCTGTTGGCCTGAGGTGACAGGAAAGCATTCATTGCACATTTCTAGTCTTAATCTTTAGGCAGAGACAGGAGGAGGAGGAGGGAGAAAGAGTTAGAATATGAACGATAGGAGAAATGGAGGGAGGGAGAGACAATCACCCCAAGTTGTTATTTTTGAAAAATAACTTCTGATGAAACCAGAACCCCTCTCTGAAAACCCCAGGCCAAGTTCTGCTTTAAGGGTAGCAAGCGCCCCTTTTGATCTTTTGCTGAGAGCCCAACACCGCCAGGGCAACCCCCCCCCCAACCCCCTTGGACAGCTGAACCCGGCCTCCCAGCACCTGGGGTGCTGAGGGATGTTTTTGCTTTGGTGTCAGCAGGACCTGAGGGCAATATTTTGGAACTGAGGCTGGCTTCCTCCTCCTCTCCCCCTCCACCCTCCCCCGCCCCAGCTCCCAGCCCCATCCCCTCGCTCAGGTTTCAAGCCTGTCCCTTCCGAGCTGCCCTCTTGCATTCGCTTTCTTCTTGAGCTCCTGAATGTTACCCTAGAGGGGGCTGCAACACTGAAGGCTTCCTCCTCGCCGCCACCATTTGCTGTTGTTGGCTGTGAGTCCCCTGCCTGGCGCCAGAGTCTCGGCAGCCAGCGAGGACCCTGCGCTCAGCTTAGGCAAACAGACAAGCCAGCGCCCAGAGAGATGCTGTGCACACGCTGCCCGCAGCACGGCCCAGCCCCCCCGCCGCCGCAGCCCTGCTTCTGCATTCTCAAACCCATATGTACATTTCACTAAGTGTGCCTTCTGCATTCTCAAACCCAAATGTACATTTCACCTAAGTGGTCCGCTGTGCTCAGGCAGGCGCAGCTGCCACAGCTCCTTTCCAGAGCCCTTGCGCTGCCTCCCCGTCTAGTCTCACGCCCCTGCTGCACATGCTGAGGGGTTGGCAGGTCTTTTTCTTCTTTCTGCTTTGTCCTTTTAAAATGGATCCGTGTTGGTTTTCTGCAAAGTTCCATTTAGAAGCTCCCTGTGCACTTTATGCTGAAAGCCCAGTGCCTTCTTCTCTAGGTCATGACCAGCCACTCTGTCAGGGACTTGCAAGTCCAGCACCGGTAAATCCCATGTCCTCCTGTCAACACAGTCACCCCTGGTGCCTTCATTTTCATTTTCCCTTAGAGACAGGTTCCAGCAAGGCAGTGGAGAATACATAACTTCCTAAGGACTGGTTTTGCTCACTGTTACTCCTTACGGAAGATATTCAGATTTTTTTTTTAGAAATAAATGGCAAATATAATAAATGAGACACCACCGTAATAGCTAACTTTAAAAAAAATGGAATATTTAGGTTGTACTGGGTTTGCAGCTGAATCCTCAGCCTTGCTCCCAGACGTTTAATCAGTACTCAATGAATGACTGCCAGGCAACAGGCTAACACTTTGCATTATCCTCACATTTCAGCTTCTAACAGTTCTATCATTTAGTTGGTAATGAAACGGAGATGTAGAGAGGATAATTTGTGTGTCCAGGGTCCTAGAATAGGAAAGCGGTTGACCCTTTGACCCCCAGTTGGCTTGAGCCTCATGGCTGTTCATCATTACGCTCTGTTGCTTCATACCACCCAGGAACTCGCTATTTGTCCTCAATTTTAAATCTTCCCTCAAACCCTGAGATACCATCACTGTAGCTAGCCGCTACAAATCACGCGTAGAATTCTTCTGCTTCTAACGTTTCCAAGTAGCCTCCCTTCCATTATACTTGTTATTACGGTTTTTTGTTTTGTTGTTCGTATTGTTTTGTTTATGTATATAGGCAATTCTACCATAGAGTGATAGGCATTTCTGAAAACCTTGCATCCTGGAGAACACACTCTAAAACTAACGGGATTTATAAGAAAAATAGATCAGAGCAGGCCACTCAACACCCATGGAACTTTGTGCCCAGAACATCTCCCAAAACAATAACAAACCTATTAAAAACACTAGCCCCGTTTAAGAGGTGTGTTAGATTCCTAACAAATACTACTAAAAGTATAAGACTTTATCTTTAAAACACAAAGCAAAAATAGCTTAAAAGAAAGGGAGATAAGGAAGCGTTGAGCCATTTAAGTAATAGAGGAGAAGGAGACAAAATGCACCAAGATAGGAGAAGGAGCAACAAGCCTTTCCGGGCAGAGCACGTGGTCCAGTAACCCGTGGGAAGGAGACCGAGGGAATAGCAGGCGGGCACCCAGCCGCAATCCTCCACCACTGGTCCAGTAAGGCGGTGCTAGCACACCTTGCGTAGAACATGGGTTGGGGAAATCCCGTGTCAACCAATCAGAAAGAATTCTGTTTCTGACGTCATTCCTCCACCAAACACAGATGCTCCGCTCTGCCCTCCAGGAACAGTGGTAGGGCGGAACTCTTCCTCCCTTAGGAGATTAAAGAATTGGAGAAGCTAGGAATCTATCTTACTCTTTTACTACCTCAGGTGCTTACCCCTTTCCTTATTTAGAGTGACTGGTGCTCACCAGCTTTCCAAATCATATTAGTTTTCATTTCCCTCGTTTATCAAAGGACACACACATATACATGTATATTTACAGATGTTAGCATATATAATTGATACAACTGTCACTGATAAATATTTGGGTCTTTCAGAAGGCATGTAAGAGTTAGCAGTGGTGTATTTTTCACATATATCCTTTAGCTTCAGATTTTTTATATAGTATTAATTACAATAGACCTATAAGTCATGATGGAAGGTATACCAGATTGGTACTAAAGGTAACTCAATGCTAGAAAAGGATACTGTTTGATTTTTGAATGATTACTGTCCATCCATCTGTCCATTCATTCGACAAGCGCCCACTATGGGCCAAGCACCACACTAAGAACTAGGGTACAGTTATCAGTCTAAAACGCTTACTTCCAAAAATTATTCTACGGCTAAATTTGGGGGTAAATAAAAGTGACATTTTCTATTAGTAAAGAAAAGACTGTTTCAGTTGTATGTTTCCTGATTTCAAAGCCAAATGTTTCTTTCTTATCTTATATGTAGGCTTTCCTTAATAGTGTCCCAAACTGAGTACTATGCCTATGCCCTTGAAGAGATGATAATATTTTAGAGATTTTTCCTGTAGTCACTATTGAAAAGTGAAAACAGGAGAGGGGAAAAGCAAAAGGAATTTTATTTTTATTTACCAGAATACCAGGAATTTCTTGACTTCAAAATCTATTTGACTACCCTATAGTATTTTAGCTTTATAAATATTTACTTATAAATATTTTAGCTTTATGACCAAAGGCCCAAATTAATTACTCACCCAAAGTGAGAAATTACTTATCATGGCCAATTAGAAATGAATATGTTGGAATATTATTTAGCAGTAAAAAGGAATGCAGTGCTGATTATGCTACAAAACAAGTGATAACATGCTCAGTGAAAGAAACCAGGCATAAAAGGCAACATATCATGTGATCTCATTTATATTTCCTGTCCACAAAATGCAAATCCAAACAGATAAAGAGTGGATCAATAGGTGTAAGGAGCTGGGAGGAGGAAGGAACAGGGAGTTTAGGCATATGAGGCTTCTTCCTGGGGTGATGGAAATGTTCTGGAATTCGATGGTGGTGATGGTTGCACAATTTTGTGAACATAGGCAAAAATACTGAATTCTACATTTTAAGAGAGTGGATCTTATGGTATGTGTATCATATCTCTATTTAAGAAAAAAAAATGCTGACTCCCTTCATTCTTCCAATAGCTGAACTTCTGCAGAGAAATCCAGATGAGTGAGAGATTCATGTGAGCTGGCAAATATTGGTTCTTAGTCAAAAGGCTACTCTACATGTCTTATTTCTAATCAGTTTTAAAACAAGACAGGATTTCAGATTCAGTGTTCTCTTTCTGTTGGGGATAAAAAGGAAAATCTGGGAAATTCACCATGGACTGGCATGAGAAGGAAAAAAATTCACCCCAGAAAATACAAACAAAGCTAAAACCTCCTGTGTCATGTCAGAAGATGAAGAATGATGGCATGATGCTTCTTCAAAGCCTGAATGAGTTTGTAAAAGGAGTCCTTTTGGGTTTTTCCCCCTTATGATAGGAAATATGAGGGAGACAAAAGAAAACTTGAGATATGTGTGTCCCTGGAGGCTTAGAACGTAATGATCTCAGCCTGGGAGGAATAACATTCTAAAATCCAGTTTCTCCAAATGGTTGCATAAGAAGTTTTGAGGTATGGTACCTTCAATGAAAAGGTCCTCAGTTCAATTTTTAACCAAGTTTTTGGTGCTACACAAGTATGCAGATGTTTAAAAGGCAAAAAAAAATAGAATAATAAATTTTGATGCCAAATAAAAAACTGAACACCGTGAATGTCTACTTTGGAATGGCTAAACAATACATATAAATTCGGTAGTACAAGAGAGCGCCACCTAGTGGCAGTCCAGTAGTTTGGTTGGTGGTCTCCTCCAGGAGAGCGTGGGCAGGGCCCAGGGAGAAGCAAATATGAACTGAGTTTTCTACTAGGTCTTCCACTACCTGCTGCAATTCAGCGCGTTACCTCGTTTTATGGAACTGAGTGGCGGTTCCAGCTCCCTGCATGCCTGCCCCTCCCTCGTCAGGACTGGTGTTAAACAGTGTCTTGACATGCCTGCACTTGATATTTCTATCCTCGCACTGCCCCTGCCATCTGCTTGGAATGAAGGCTTTGGGGGCCTGGATATACCTCCTTCCAAATGGCCAGCCATGCAGAGCTTTGAAAATCTGGCCTTTGATGTATTTTATAGGGATAAGGAAACATATATTAAAGTCAGCTCTGCTGAACACCCTAGGCTGCATAACGGAGTCAATACTGAAGTAGTAATTTCATCTTCAGTATTTGGGGAGCTTAACTGTTGCTGATGACATCATAGGAAGTCACTGATGAGCTGACAACCTTTTACGATCTAACTGAAAGTACACTATTTTTGTCTTTTTCCTTCAGTGTATAATGAATGCCAGAAACATAGAATTATAGAAACATAGAATTATCTGCAAAAGAAAACTGAATCTCCTTAGAAGTCGGAAGGGCAAAGGCAGTTGAGGTGTTCTTTCCAGGGTTTTATCTTTGGCTCCATAATCAGCCGTGGAGGTTATAGGTAGGTAGAAGCTGCAGGGTGGACTGGAGGGAGGGTAGGTAAACCGATGTAGGCTGGAGGTTATGGGAGAGCAAATGACTTTGTACATCAATTTGGAATGAATCAAAGTTCTGGTTAATTTCAAGTTCTTTTTCAGCCTAGGTGTGTACTGATTTTTCATTTCTTGCTAAGGTCTGGAAAGAGCTGCTGTATATTTGTGGCCCACACGGATTCAGTGTGCATGGCTTACAGCTCCATATCATCAGAGTGGAGAAACTCCTATCTTAGAGGGGGAAAGCTGTGTATTTTTAAATATTGCCAGAATTTATTTGAAGAGATTGTCTCTATATGCCACAAGCAGAAGTGGATCCAAAGTATAGAGTAGCAAACCCTTCTATTCATTCATTAATTGTGGAGTAGAAATAAATGGCCGTGAATGGACGTCCTTTTGTGTCCTAATAATGAAGACATAGATTATTTTCAAATTTAAAGAAGAATTGTGTGGCCTCTGCTATAGATCCGCTATTGTTCTGGGGTGGGGCACATACCTGGAAGCCATTTCATGTGGAGGTAAAAATGGACTAAAGAAAGCCTACAGGGGTTTACCATGGAATCAAGAAAACATGAGAATGGCGACATGGATTTAGAGAAGTTTTAGAATGTCCATTTTATTGCAGTTAATGAGGGAAGGAAAATTAAGAACCAACTAAGAGTCAGGCACTATGCTGGGTGTTTCGCAAATGCCATTCCCTTTCATCCTTACATTGATTTATTATTTTCAAATATTTTATTTAGTTATTTTTGTTTATTTTTTTATTATTATTTATTTTCTTACCATAGCACATACCCTCCTCAATGTCCATCACCTGGCCACCCTTTCCCTCCTACCCCTCTCCCCTCCAGCAAACTTCATTTTGTTTCCTGAGATTAAAAGTCTCTTATAATTTGGCTCCCTCTTTAGTTTCATCTTGTTTCATTTTCCCTCCCTTCCCCTATGATCCTCTGTCTTGTTTCTCAAATTCCTCATATCAGTGAGATCATACAATAATTGTCTTTCTCTGATTGATTTCTTGGATTGACTTATTTCACTTAGCATAATACACTCTTGCAGATGGCAAGTTTTCGCCCAGGGGATGAGGGTTGATGGCTGCATTTCATATATATATATATATATATATATATATATATATATATATATATATCACATCTTCTTTATCCATTCATCTGTTATGGACATCTAGGTTCTTTCCATAGTTTGGCTATTGTGGACATTGCTGCTATAAACATTCGGGTGCACGTGCCTCTTCAGATCACTACATTTTTATATTTAGGGTAGTTCCATTGCTGGGTCACAGGGTAGCTCTATTTTCAACTCTTTGAGGAACCTCCATGCTGTTTTCCAGAGTGGCTGCACCAGCTTGCATTCCCACCAACAGTGTAGGAGGGTTCCCTTTCTTTGCATCCTCGCCAGCATCTGTCATTTCCTGACTTGTTAATTTTAGCCATTCTGACTGGTGTGAGGTTGTATCTCATTGTGGTTTTGATTTGTAATTCCCTCATGCCTAGTGATGTGGAGCATTTTTCATGTGTCTGTGGGCCATTTGTCATCCTCACATTGATTTTTTGAGCTAACAGTTACTATTTTCCTTTTGTAGATGAGGAAATTAAGAACTCACTGTGACTAACGAATTTGCCCGAGTTCATGCAGCTTCTGAATGGTGGAGATGGAATATGAATTCAGGTCTTTTGGATTCCAAAATCCATGCTCCTCCAGTGTTGACTTAAATGCAAGCAAAAGGGGGAAAATGCATATTATGTGTTAGTAGGATTCTACTGGTCTTCACTATTTTGAATTTCAGCCTTAAGGAAAAGCAAGCTTTAGGATTAGCCTTCAAATTGATTCCCGGTATTTCAACTGTGCATTCCTTTTCTCCATTGAGAGAATATTCAGTTCTTGAGGACAAGATTACGTCTTTTGCTTTACCTTAAATAACTGGCAAAAGGATAACAGATGTGGGTGATAATAGTATTATGATAGGGGCCAAAGGGTATACTCGGGTGTGAGGGTAGCCAAACATCCTTAAAATTTTCACTCCACGATGGGGCGCCTGGGTGGCTCAGTGGGTTAAAGCCTCTGCCTTCAGCTCGGGTCATGATCCCAGGGTCCTGCTTCCTCCTCTCTCTGCCTGCCTCTCTGCCTGCTTGTGATCTCTGTCAAATGAATAAGTAAAATCTTTTAAAAAAGTTTTTTCACCCAATGCAAAAATACTATATTTAATGTCATGCCTCTTACCAATGAAAAAAGTCTGCAAATTGGTAAACCAAGACACTAATAATACTAGCAACCACTAGTGTTATCAAGGACAATGTTCTACAGACTTTGCTAATCTTATTTAATGTTCTCAAAATAATTCAGTAGGGTAGGTATTATGATTAACCTCCTTTTCCAGGTGAGGAAATTGAAATTCAGAGAGTTTAGGTAACTTGTGTAAGGTTAAATAGAATGATCTGGATCCAGAATTCACACCCAATCAGATTCCAAAGTTCAAGTTCTTAAACCCTGCGCTGTTCTTCAATAAACTAAATGTACAGACTCATTTTTCCATGGTAGAAATGCTTCCTTCTCAAGATTGACATTCTTAGGGGATTATTCTGATGGTGATAACCATATTCTCTCTTCACTGGCTCAGGTTAGTGGCCCCTAAAAATATAAATTTTGGTTCCAAAGTTCACTGGTCTGTCACTATCTTTATAAATCAAAGATATGTTTTATTTTCAGGAAAAATGAGTTAAGATCATCAGTAATAAAGGCTTTGACCATGCTTCTCAAGCATGCAAAAATAAATTGAATTTTGGACTTGATAAGATGAAATCTTTATTGTTCATCTACATTCTTAAACATAAAGATGATAACCTGTGGTGCATCTTTTAGTCACAGTATATAAAACAGTTCTTCAGCATCCTGTTATTTACAAAATAAGCATTTATTTTATTTTTTTTAAAGATTTTGTTTATTTGTTTGACAGAGATCACAAGTAGGCAGAGAGGCAGGCAGAGAGAGAGGAGGAAGCAGGCTCCCCACTGAGCAGAGAGCCTGATTCGGGGCTCGATCCCGGGACCCTGAGATCATAACCTGAGCCGAAGGCAGAGGCTTTAACTCACTGAGCCACCTAGGTGCCCCCAAAATGAGCATTTAATAGTGACCTTTGGTATTTCCTTTATTCTAAGGTTTCCAAGTTTTGTTGTTCCATTTTATTGATGGGAAAACTGAAGATTTAAAAGATTTGCTATAAACACAGTTTACCAAGTGATAACAAAGAAGAAAATACCACCTGAGACTCATATACAAAATACTGAAAGTATTTGATGCCCTACTTGGAGATATCTTGGAGTTTTTCAAATCAGTTTAAGTTTTATAGAACACCTTTGATTGAGTTCATTTGTATGTATGTAGAAAGTCCTGTACTCTTCAAAACCTACATTTTAAAAAGTTACTCTTACCAGAATGATCAGAATAATTGTCTACAAATAATGAGCCAATGTTTGGTGGACACATAACTCTGTGTCAAATGCTTTTCAGGCATTATTATGTTTACCCTTTATAGTAATCTTATGATATAGATATTATTGCCCTTATTTTAAGGAAGAAACTGGGAAGATTAGTAAACTGCTCAAGGTCATACATCTAGGACGTGATAGACCCAAGGCTTGATTCCAGACCTGATCCTAGAGCACAAGTTTTTTTCTCTTCTGGTACAACATTCCCTTTGGCCCAATTGTGTAAGCACCTCCAGCAAGAAGGCAGAAGTTTTATAAACGTCCTATAAAGTACAGAGAGGAAAAAGCAACTCCAAAGTGATCTGTTAGGATTGAAGTTCAGAAACTCTAGATGTAGGCTTAAGTGTAAGGCAGAAACTGAATCTCATTTGCAATTTCTCAGTGGGAAGGTTTATCCACGGTCGGAAAAATGTTGACATAAATATTAGTCTGGATTCGTACTAGCATATATGATTTTCTCAGCATTTAAAGATATGAGCTAAAAATGTTCCACTACTCTGGATTTATTTTCCTTTCTTTAAAATGCAAAAAAGCAAATGGGTATGGGAGTTATAAGTGGGACTTAAAAGCATTCAAAAGTCTACTGAATCACAAAAAGTCAATGAGCAAGTTTGCACATGCGGATAGTCTGGATTGACATGTTTATCATAATGTGAAAATGAAGAAACCAGACCACTCAGAAGACCAAATGGGTCCATTCCAAGTCTGGACAGTCATTCAAAGCCCATTGAGGTAACGAGGCAGGTTGATTCTGGAAGTAAATGGAATCAGCCAAGCCAGTATCATATATCTAAATATAGACAAAATGCATCTGGGTACAGACATATATTTCCAATAACTCGGGTTCTAACCTATGTCATCTAAAAAGTAGGACTCTTGATGTTTGGGGCAATAATATTTGTCTTAGAATCAGGCCTACCTTGGACTTTATCCAAAGAGAAGGTTTAGTTAAACCTACCTTGAAAAGACTTCGTTGTGAGGTGACTTCCCACAAAAGGCAACCACCAGGATGGACTACAAAGACAGTCCTGAGGGGTGGAAAGTTGCTTTAAATTTTAAAATTTACATGAACATTTTTTTTTTCCAACAACACTTTGCTTTTGCTGGAAGGGTACGTGAGGCGATCACGGGGTCTGGGCCACACAATCACTATGCTGATTATTTACATATTTTTTGCCCAGTTTGGAACAATGGTAGTAGAGGGTGTTTTGAACTCTGTTTACCACAAGTAACAGAAATCAAAATAAATATTCAGTTGGCTTCATAATGAAGCAAATATTTTCTGTATTATGTAGTAATAAAAGTCAGCGTGCACTGTAAATAAAGTTTGCTCAAGGGCTCTGTGAAAAAAAGCCAAATGTCGAATGACAGCCAGCATTTTATGACAGAGCAAAGAGAGCTGAGAAATTAGTCACAATCCCCCAAAGCCGAATGCTAGAGCCTGTTTGGTTTGCTTCTCCTTTATTTTGTAGAAAGGGGAAAGTGTAAAGTGCCGGTAGGATTGGCTTCATGCCCTCGATGTCATTACTCATTGAAATAATGGGGAAAACGAGTGCCAAACCTATGGGTAGGAGAGGAGGGAGGGAGACGCCACACAGACCTCCGTTCAGTAGTGAACAGAAAGCAAAGCAAGGCCATTGTCCCGAGGACCATTAACAGGGGAATCAGGCTGTTTGTTCCACCTGATCTGGGAAACAAAATGTCCCACAATTTGAAGTGTGTGTTTAGAGGCTTAGCAGGACACAGAGGGGTTGTGCCCTCATGGAGCTGTCTGGACATCTTTCTGTCCATTCTCTCTTGAAAGAGAGTACCTTCCTTCTCAGAGTTTGACACACCTCTCTGCCAAATGAGTTGGCTTCCTTTCTCTACATGTATGCCCTTCAGGGGCCTGATGACAGCAGTCTTTCCAATGCGGAAGAGCCCAAACTCTGATGTATTTAAAAAAAAAAAAAGGCAGGTGTCAGGTACACACGGTTGTGCACTTGTGGGATGCGAGCATGTCGGTTCGGTTTATAGGTCTCCATCAAAAGCTTTGAAAACCTTGGAAAACACTTTTTGGGACTCCAGCAAAAGCAAGAGGTTTTGCTTTCTTTCTCTATCTCTCTCTCTTCCTCCTCCCTCCTTCTCTCCTTCCCTCCCTCCCATGTACACAAAGTATTTGTTTGACCAGAAAACAAAAGAGAACCCAAATCAATTAATAAACAAAACCCGAAGCCTCAATAATAAATCCTTTTATAAATTTCTGAATACCCAGTTAAGAATCACTCTGGGTGTTTTGTTCTTTTATGGT
Source organism: Taxidea taxus jeffersonii (assembly GCA_003697995.1). NCBI lineage: Eukaryota > Metazoa > Chordata > Mammalia > Carnivora > Mustelidae > Taxidea > Taxidea taxus. The sequence goes on along the minus strand of ML110347.1, from coordinate 225,676 downwards.
GCTTTTGTTGAGCTGCTCAGGAAGAATGTCAAGACCGAGCCTTGGAGAAAGAAGTTTGGCATGGACAGCTAAGGCTGTGGGGCCAGCCAATGTGGGAAGGACACAGGGCACTGAATGAGCTAGTCATCCACTCAGCGTCCAGGGAAAATTATTGCTATTGTAATCGCAAACTGAGAAGCTTGAAAACTAGAACAATGAGACCAGGGCCAGATGTCACAACTGCCAGGGAGAAAGGGGAAAGAATTATAAAGGTCATGACCTATCTTTCCAAATTTTTACTTTCAAACTACCTGAAAGAATTTAGAAAAATTATCTACCATGGACACATTTTTAAGTTAATATTTAAAATTGGTCATCGTACATTAGATTTCATGATTGAAAGTTTTTCCCTTTCTATAAAATGAAAAAGATGTAGTGTGATCACCAATAATCATATTTTCTCCAAAAACAGAAATGTGTACACAAAATAAAATTTAGTTTTTATTAAATTTTCTATGTTCACAAGTATGTAAGGTTTGAAAAAGGTTTTTTCTGGGTGATGATGTTTTTTCCATTATTGGCAGTACTCCAACAACAATACAAATAATACAAATTTTCACAAGTAATATGCTTCATTGAAAATACTTCTCTAAATGGGTATATGGGGCTTTTTCTTTTTCCAAATAATTCATCTATCAGAGGATAACCATCATCTATTGCTAGAGTGAGATGGTGTTACTCACAAATCCTATCTCTGATATTCACATTTATTCACATCAGTGCTGAAAACATTGATTACACAAAAGGGATGAATTTGAGAATTGAAGGAATTTTGTAAATAACATGACTCAATTCTTTGAACTCCTTCTGAGCTAGATGCCAAAAATCTCATGATAATTAACCATCAAAACTTATATTTAATATTTTATCAGATAACAACTCAATTATATCATTTAAAAGCAAAGAATTATAAATGACTTGACCGGCAAAATAATTTGTAACACTAGAGCCATTTAACTTCTTAGTTTCTGCTTTACTGAGACATACCCAATGATTACTAATTATACCTGTTGTTATTTTTTTTAGAGGCACCTTATTTAACTTAATAAATTCAGGAAGAATTGGAGAAATTGAAAGATAGTTAATTTAATATAGCTTTGCTAATACAATATATTTTGGTAAAATAGTATTGTCACATCCTGTGTCTTAAATATGTTATTATCAAAACCTTATAATTACAAAACACATATCTGATAAAAGACTTGTGTATTTGAGAATGTATGAGGACTTCTCAGAATGCAGTAACAAGAAAATAAATAAAAACTGGACAAAAAATCTAAACAGATACTTTACCAGAGAATAAATACCAAATCTGCACATGATGAGATATTTAACAGCATTAGTAAAACCATACTGATTTACTACTTCATGCCCAGTAGAATAGCTAACATTCTAAAAACTGACAATAGCAAGTGTTGACAAGAATGCAGAGAAACTGAAACTCTCTTAAATTATTGTGGGGATGTAAAAATGGGACGGGCACTTTGGAAAACTGTTTGGCAGTTGCTTATATGAAATTAAAATAAACACTTATAAAACCCACCAATCCCATTGCTAGGTATTTACAAGGAATGAAGCTATATATCCAGGAAATTACATATATATAGGAATGTTTGTAGCAGCTCTATTTATAATCACCCAAAACTGGAAACAACCCAGATGTTAACCAAGGGGTGAATGGATAAACATGTCATGGTCCATCCATACAATGGATGTGTATTCAGTGTTAAAAAGGGGAGAAGACAAACTACGAAGGGACACAAGGGAACGTTATGAGATGATGGAAATAATTTTATATCTTGATTGTCAGGGTGGTTATACAATTTATATATGTCAAAACTAACAGAATTGTATACCTAAAATGGGTGGGTTTTACTGTATACAAATTATACCTCTATAAAGCTTATCTTTAAAAAGAAGAACCAAAATAATAAACCATTTTGTAGCTGCAGAATTAACTTATTTAATGGAAAAATATTTGCCATATGACTTAATCAGCAAAGTTGGTTGGAGAAAGTCTGACTTCATTTTTAATGGAAATGGATGTGTTAATACTTAGGTACATAACTTTTTAATTCTAAGAGGACAAATTATTACATATATTCATTCATTCATACACCCATACATACTTACACACATACAAACATACTGTGGAGAATTTCCTGTGACCTAGATAAAGTTAATGTCTGTATGATCTACCTAACCAAACTCTCTTTGCTTTGCTCTCAACTTGATGCCCTCTGAAGTGATTCATTCTTTGACAATAGTTGGAGAATGGAAGAGACAATATGGTTAAAGGAAAATTGTCATGATTCCCATTGCCCACTATGAAATACATCTGGGTTCAGAATAGCTTTATGTAGAGCAGAATCTCCTGTTTTTAAAGTTGTACTTTGTCTTTGAAGAAAATTGCACAAAACAGGGAAAGACATGAACTCTAAATGTGGGTTTATGGTACTTTCATTAAAGGAATTTTCACTGAAACCAGTATTTTGAATCATTCTTTTATTTGATGCTCCTCGTTTTATACCCTGGGGTAACACACCAATGTAAGTTTCAGGTACTTTTGAAAAGTCAAAGAAATGTGCACTCAAATGGGGAGCTGGAATAGGAGGCTATTAGAACACCATAACTATGTGTGTATTTTCCTGCAGTTCAGTTTTAGGAAAAAGTATATATGGAAGTTGAGAATATGGAAATTCTTCCTCTTAAAACAATCATGTTTACATATTCCCTGGAAAAGCTTTGGGCACCTTCGTGCATACTTAATATAAAGATCAAATTCATAGGACCTGCTGTCATTATGGGCTTTGCAAATATGTATATTTAACCTAGCTCATCATCAGTTCAGAAATAATTTTATGTCTGTACTTTTTCTTTGATTTTACACCTGGAAAATGAAGTGCAGCTTTACCTGTCTAAATGAGGTTCTTGATATGAACGGGTAGAAAACAGGAGTTACTTTGCTAAAACCATGAGTTGAGCAACTTTCAGAAAAGCTATTGCCACTTACATAAGTACCAGCTGAAAATTTGTATGACTCAAACAGCTCTTGTGTAAATATATTTGTTTATCTAGCTACCCCAGAAAAGAAACCTTACAAATTTCAGCTCCATGTGTTATTAATTTACTATATCTGGACTTGTTGTTTCATCGCCTGCAATTTTTCAAGCAAGTCTGTAAAAATGGGAGACCAGTGATCTGATGTCAGTGTCCCAAATACGTCCCAGGGATATACACCTAGCCCTCTCAGTGACAACTCTGGCTTACAGTTTGTGCTACCAGAACAGGAATCCAGAGAAAAATGTGCTTTTTTTAAAATTTTTTTTTAATTTTATTTATTTATTTGTCAGAGAGAGTGAGCACAGGCAGACAGAGAGGCAGGCAGAGGCAGAGAGAGAAGCAGGCTCCCTGCCGAGCAAGGAGCCCGATGCGGGACTCGATCCCAGGACGCTGGGATCATGACCTGAGCCGAAGGCAGCCGCTTAACCAACTGAGCCACCCAGGCGTCCCCAGAGAAAAATGTTCTAATCCTATTTTATCTCTCATTATCTCTGGTTCTCAGTTTTTTTGGCTACCTTGTACTCTTTCCCTTCCTTTATAAATAATGGAGCCAGAGCTCATGAAAATTTAAGATTTCATTGTGTTTTATAAAATAATTACTTAACATGCACACAAAATGAAAATTTGATGAAAACTGATTACTGATGAGCAAATAAGGAAAATGATGTCAAACTTAATGTAAAATCAAGCACATTTGCCCAGTTGTGTATTTAAAGATACATATAAGCTTTTGAGGCCTCCTAAACTTTCTTTTATTCATGCTTCAAATGTGGCGGTAAGAACAAAAGAGAATTTTCTGTTTAACCTATTTCACTAATGCTGCAATTTTGCCCCATTGCACAATTCATAGGAAGTGGTTGCCTGACACGCTATCTATATGCCCAATTGATTAGGATTTTTATTATATCACTTCCTTTGGATCTCTGAAATTTATACTATATTGAAAACTGTTTAATCCATCAAGTTAAAATTACTGTTCATTGCAACGTAAGCTTTAGGTATGAGAAATTTAATATGGAACCTGATAGCCTCCTACTTATTAACATTATAATTTCTTTCAATGTTTTACTGCTTGCTTATAAATACATTTTTTGTTAAAACAGAATAGTGCATTCATAGTCACGAGTGTATACAGGTACAAGTTGTTCACGTTTCTCAAACATTTGGAAGAAATACAAACAAAAACCATATGTTTTAAATATTCCATGGAATACCTTTCTCCCATTTGTCCGTATGTTGCAAACGTTTTTTTAAGCTGGTACTATTCCCAAGGAGTACTGCCTACTCTCCAATTTTATGGTAAGTATCCCTATATATATACTCATAAGTGCATTTTTCACTTAAATATAATTTTTTAAAACCTAATATTAGTCTCCTAATCTTTTTTTTTTTTAATGTTTAATCTTCAAGGCAGCCATCCATATCTTAAGCAGCTTGTAAGATGCTAGGCAAGACATCAGGTCAACTCTCCTTTTTCAGACCAAAGTGTTCTTCCGCTGATCCAAACAAATGAGAATATAATCAGTTTTCCAAAAGCAGTGATTTTTAAGCATGAACCCAATATAGTAATAGTTGTTGATCCTCTTCCCAGGGGAGGAAAAATGTACATGAGTGGACATATACCCACAAAATGTTGCATTGAACTTGGCAAAGACCACCAAACCCATCCATGTGGAAGGGGTTCAAAGATCTTTAATAGCTTCTGTTTTAGAGTTTAAAGAAAGAGACCCCAAATGCTTGCTCAGTAACTTGCTCTGTTTTGGATACTTTATACTCCCAAAACTCTTATCTTTAACTAAAAGCCCTCCCATTTCAACTTGCACTCTTCATAGAGGTCATAAAAAACAGCTAGTCACCAATACCTTTCATATTCGTAAAGCCACATTAAGCCACACCTTGGATGAGTCCCTCACCAAGATAAATAATCCCAGCTAAGTAATTCCAGTTTGGCTATACCTTTTCTCAGAGGCCCCATTATTCAATTCTTAATCATCTTTGTTGACTTCCTCTGAATAGTCTTCAACTTTCCCATACTCCTCTGAGAAGGATGAGCCTATAATTATTCCTCAGACTGTAGCGAAGGTCTATATAGATGGCCTTGGTGCTTAACAAACCTGGTGTAACCCACTATCCTAAGCATGGTGGATGCACCCTTTTCCTGCCATGTTGGATATTTTAAGCTAACAAATTGTTGCAAATTTCATCTCGGTACTCTTCACTGCTTGATTGTTTTCCTTCTGGAAAACGGTATCTCATATCATGGCCACCAAGGTTGTGCTCTTCAGGCGGGCCATTTCCGGAACTCCAGGGGCATTATTTACAGCCTGAACAAGGCAAAGGGCTTTGCTTAGTACCTAATGGATCCATTTGGATCCATTTCAAATAATCTCTGAAAAACTTTTACTACCTGATTTTTTTCTTCAGTTAACACATCTCTATTTCATTTTCTTTTCAAATTAGGCCAATTTTCTAGTACCACTAACTGAATTTCAGTACTCACACCTACTTGCCTTAATCTCCCTGGAAACCCAGGCTACCTCCTTATTCACTGAGATACTAGTTCAAAGCTTACTCCCTCATTGACCTCTCCAGTTTCAGTTTGTACCCCAACTCCACCATGAGGTCGTTCCTGTTTTCAGGAACAAATGAACCCTGTTCATTTATCTCTTGAATTTTTTTTTCCCACCTTTTCCCTTGACTAGAGTAAGCACCACAAAATCAGGGATCTTCCCTGGCTGTCTCATTCATTCCTGTAGAAGAGTCCCTGACACATGCCAACCCCTCAGTAAAGGTATATATTTTGTGTGTGTGTGTCTTAAAAAAAACTGTCTCACCTGCATTTATCACACGTCACAATCATCAAACTCCATGTCCTTATGAAAAACTTTTTTTCCATGCACTTTATGTACATAATTGCTTAGTATGTGAAAGTGCTGTGGACTGTCTAGTTATTGAGCTAACTTTGAGGTTTTACTTTTAAAAACACAAAAAAGTGTTTTGATAGATAAAAGGAGATGGAAATACTGACTCATCAATTAAAGTAAAATCAAGTTACAGGAAAGTTTTACAGATGTACACCATTTCTGCTGTCATTTTCATGTCTAGAATATCCCCCCCATCCTCCAGAAGCCACAATGCATTCTGAGAAATCATAGACAGAAATATAGCATGCCAAAGAAAAAGGAAGAGCTGAGGAAACCTCCAGTGTCTTTCTCTTCCCCTCAGGATGGAAAGAGAATTCCCACTTACACTTTTCTATGAGCAGAAAATGTGTCAATAAAAGGGTTTTTTGAGGAATCCCTTGGCTGGCCTATATTCTGTCTGAGCTCACATATAATCACAGTGAAGCGTAGCTGACATCCCACCCTCCACCAGGGACAGAGCAGGGATCTGCCTCTGTCTCTAGTCAAATCCATGAGACAAAAGAGGTCAGTTTCAGTGAACTTGGCTTCTGATGTTCAGAATCCATGAGTGAGTTTGGTGCTTCTTTTCCTTGAGGAAAGAAACATTTCCATTTATACCCTATCACTTCACTACAATTGCTTAGGGTGCTTGTGAGATCTTCAGGATTTCATAGACGTAATCACAGAATTTGAAAGGTCTTTGAATGGCTGTTCTCATTTTAACCAATAGTTTTCAAACTTTTTAAATGTGCCCTATAGGAAGAAGTACATTGTACATGGTGACCCAGTTTATGTACCACTGAAACACACACACATTCCTGAAATAAGTTTCATCAAACAATACTTACCCTAACTCTATGAGCTACATTACCTATTTTCTATTCTCCTCTGAGCTATTCTTTTTTTTTTTCCTTTTGTTTTAATGCTGGTCATTACACACTATGTTGATTTTATGACCTACTGGTGGATCACTACCCACAGCTGAACAATAATGCTTTAGCCATTCCACAGAATGACAAGTGTGAGATCTGAGCACTTTACCTGGTTTTGTCCTGACATTCCGTGACATCTAGTGTCTTTTCTCATTAGGATATCAATCTCCAAACTCAGTTATGGATCATGATAGGCTCTCTGTGACTTCCGCAGGATTTTCAGAGCATCCTTAAAAGAAAAAGACCTGATCAAGGATAATACACTACAAACAAGACTGGAGCCAGAATATGGTGAATCAGAGAAGGGTCTCTGTTCAATGGCAATGAAAATCCTGAGTGTGTTACAAAGACACTACTTCCCCATGGGTAATTTGTTTTTAAAGTCAGAGTTATAAAACTTTAGAGCTAAAAGAGACCTGAGCAAATCTAGTCCAGCCCTTTGATTTTATGACAAAAATATTCCCATGCACGTTCTGAGAAGTTCAGAGCCTGGGTCTCATTCCCTTATCAACAATATTTTTAAAAAAACACTGTTTGCTTCCATGAGCAGATATATTTTGAACAAACAGAGCTCTTCTGTTTTCAGAAATAACACAGGACTAAAGTTTTTCAATATTATAGAAACACTGGAAGTATTATTTCTAGTATTTAAAGAAGGACGGGGATTGATGTCTTAGCTCTGTATTTCAGAAGTCACCACAATAACTGAAGTGTAGAAGCTGTGTGATCATATTCCACACATCTGTCTGAAACAGTTGGCCCATGGGCATGGATTTTGCCATTATTTAGACATTCAGCAGATAGTATTTGAGAACTTATATCTGCTGTCAGACATCTTAGAGTAAAATAAAATGCTTGGTTTCTGTACTACAAATTATGCTATCCAGGAAACAGTACATCGTAAACAATGTGTATTTCATTGGTCAGACTTCGTTGGTACTTTATGGGACATATTTTATCTACCACTCCAGATACTGGTTTCTTGGTATGGACCTAGATATTTTGATTTCAAGTCCTCTGTTGTACTCAGAACCCTATCTCCCTAGTTATTTTATTCATTAATAAATATTTATTGAATACCTTAGATGTACCAAGCACTGTTCTGGACACTGGAGCTACAAGATCAAGTCTCAACACTCAGGGAACTTAACATACCAAAGGGGCCCATCATGAGCAGAGAAACCTCCAATCTGGTTTAGTTAACTGGACTCTTTGGACAAGTATCAAACTGTGTCAAATTTTACAAAAATTGATTTCCATATCTTCAGTAGCACTAAGGAGACAAGTGTTTACGAGGTTGGATTCATCAGGTCATTTAAAAGTTGTGAGCTCATTAGCTCGCATTGCTGGGCATTGCTCACATTGTTTTGAAGTACAATCCCTAAGATTCTTCCTTTGATTTTAATCCCTGCAAGTACATTATTATTAACCAACAACAGTTGACAAAGAAATGAGAAGGAAAGAGAGGGATAGAAGGAATGTGAGAGGAGGTCAGGCTGCCTCAGAATGAAGCAAGCACGTATAAAATTAAAGAGCTGCCAACAATATTTTCAGAGTCATGACTACTCACAGTCACAAGAAAACCTACTAATAGGTTTAATGCTCACAAATCAAATAGAGTTGAATCTAGCAGAAGTGGGAAAACTATTGGCACTCTTTTTCCAGAATTGCATTGTTTTGATGTTCTGACTCAAGTGTTAAGCATGACATTTCATGATCCGGCTAAGCCTCGGAGCGACCACACCCTACTCTTGGCAAAAATATATATCATGTTACATTACCAAGAAGAACACAATGGAAAGTTTTTTAAAATAATAAATAAACAACACATCTTATTTATAATCTTGTCAAGATTTTCAAGGACTTGCCTAGCTCCACAGTGAAACCCCTGTTTGTTTGCTGTATAAGGTGTAGCTTGCAGAGTAACTCCTTGAACACCAAGCTTGTTTTCAATCTCAGCATCTTCAGCCCCAACCAACCAGGGGCGGGGGAGGACTATCCTCTTCAGTGGTAAAAGTAGATCCAGGTTTTATGGCTGGAGAGAGTCCAGGGCACTCAAAGTGAAACAGACGGTTGTGAAGAATTATTTATGGCAGATTTTGTGATGCCTGTGTCGTACTCTGATTTAATAGTGGGGAAATGAAATCTGAAGCAGAGTGAATTCAATTTCCAAATTTTACTAGGTGTACATGCAGGTTTTACACCAGGGTACTATCGCTACCCCCCAGCTTCTTTTCATGGCTCTCATTCTGTGTACAAGTAAGTTCTTCCTTGAACAGACCTGTGAAAATACTCTGTTGGGTCATCCACGAGAAGTCTCTAGGATAATTCTTCTGAAGTCCACACAGTGGACCTATTCTCTTATAACACACACAGTGGATGACATCCCTGTCTACAATGACCAAACTCACATTTCAGTAGAAATCACCCCTCCAAAAGAAGGGGAAATAATACAGAATCCTGAAGCAAATGGTGCCACAGATTACTTTTGCTGACTCTTCATAAAACCCTTATAGTGACATTCGAGCAGTAACATGGGCCACTTAAAGATATCAGAACATTGTCCTTTGGCATGGAAAATGAAAATCATGTGTCCAATCTAATTTTTAATAAGTGTAACTTTTAAAACAAGTCCTGATTATTTTCCCACACCTCCTCTCCAAAGGGAATATTGTGGATACAAGAAAGTGATGTAAAAAAGAAGCAAGATAAATCTTACCATTAGGAAACATAATACATAAATGTCTAGATTTTAATAAATATTTTATTTTATATTATTTTTTCTCTTCTTCAGAAGTATTTCATAATAGTAAATATATGTCACAGAAAATTTACATTTTAAATATTTGTAAGAATACAGTTCTATGTCATTAAGGACATTCAAATTATTGTACATTCCTGTCTATCACCCATCTTCAGACTTTTCCATCTTTCCCACCCGAATCTCTACACGCATTAAACATGAATTCCCTATATGCCCCCACCCAGCTGCTGATAACGACTATTCTACTTTGTGTCCATGAATTTAACTTCTCTAGGTGCGTCATATACATGGAATCACACGTACCTTCAAGTTTCCTCCAAGTTGTAGCCTGAGCCAGAATTTCCTCTTTTTTTTTTTTTAAGGCTGACTCATATTCCATTGTAGGTATATACCCTATGTGTTTATCCATTCATCTGTCAACAGAAACCTGTGTTGCTCACACCTCTTGGCTATGGTGAATAACGTTGCTGTGAACATGGGTATACAGATACCTGTTTGAGTCTCTGTTTTCATTTATTTGGGGTATATATTCAGGAATGGCATTGCTGGGTCTTATGATAATTCTTTTTAATTTTTTGAGGAGTCAGGCTTGTGCTTTTATAATTCACACATTCAACAAACACTTAGTAGATTCCTCCTGTCAGGTAGCCATGCCACAAGTTGGGGATGAACAGACACAACCCAAAAACTGTCTTCAAGGCTGACCGTCTAATGTTTGAGTAGTTTGCTGTTCTTTTGACTGTGGCGATGATTTGCAGTTGACGCATTAACTCTCCTTCCCAGTAATATACTTGTACAGTATATGGCCAAAGTGCCCTCATGACCCCAAGCTTCACTAACTTGAGGCTTTGAGCAACTTAGACAACTAGAACCATATGGAAATAGTACATTGTCCCATATGTCGACATGTCCTGTGACTCAGGACATTGCCAATCCCTCCCTCACATACCTCATATGTAAGAGTAGCTTCAGGAGAAAATCATTTCAGCTAAATCAGACATTAGATTAATGGAACCAGTAGTAGTATTTTATGAATTCTACTAAGGTATTAAATTTGATTATAAGGGAACAAATTTTTCTATTTGAATGGCATTATACCAGTGGAAGTAACATATAAGAAATAATAATCCAGAGTGAATAAATTTTCTTAAATAATTTTGAAGTTTCTCTGAATAATTAAAGATAATAAGACGTGAATCTTAGAAAGAGTAGGATAGCCTTGAAAAGTCTGATAAATAATGAAGGCGACAAAAATGGGTTTAATCGCCATAAGGATAAAGAAAAACACTGTTTTCATCAGCATGAAATCACACTCTTACTCTATCATCTGCTTCAAAGTGCTCCACACATGGCTTCCTTCTTACAGTCACAATATTTTGTTTTATACCCTTATACCCCACCTTCTTCCAAACAAATCAAATGGCTATTTAGGGTAAAATTGCAATGCAAAGAATATCAAACCACTTACATGGAATAACAGAATGTAAAGATTAAGGAAGAGTGACAAACTGTTTCTAAAACCATAGGCTGAGGAAAGATCTACCCATGGAGCACAAATTTTTATTCTGAACTTCCCAGTAGTCAAAGCAAAGAGAGAAACTCAGGGAGTTATGTAGCCCTCATTATCTAAAAAAATGAAACATATGCACCTGTCAAAGACACACTTTTTGTATTTGACCATTATATTCTAAGGTTGGGGGATTCTTATATAATTGAACAATGTAAGCAAAATTGTCTTAGATAATTTTAGATCTCAGGAGTATTACATATATACATTTCTTTATCGGCCATTAGTCAAAGCCAGCGAAATGATGTTTGTTCGCAGATTCTAAGCAGAGAGAAGACTATATATATATCTTGGCCTAGTTATTTCATAGTTTTGCATAATCCTGCCACCAGAATAGTATCACCTCCAGATTCCCTCATAGTCCAAAATGGCTATTCCAGTCTTCACATGATCATTCCCACCAGACAGAAGAGGAAAGGGTAAAGCAGGGTATGCTTTTTCTTTTTAAGGACATAACTTGGACTTGGAATTACATCCTCTACCTCCACTTACATCTCCTTAGCGAGAATCATGTCACATGGTCACTTTACCTAGCTGCAAGAGAAGCCAGAAAATATGTCTCTTCTGGTTGGGCATGCATGTGCGTTAGCAAGGCAGCAAAACAGTAATGGATATCCAGAGACAGCTAATATTTCTGCCACTAGTATGTTATGTAACATTTTTGTCCCATAACATGTAGGCATGACCTTAAAAACGAGTCTATTGAGAGAAAAAGTAGATGCATATAATTACAGTGAACATTTTACTTACAAGGCTCTCTGAGTCTGACAAGTGCATTTTTATCAGAGTCTGAGTGATAGGAAAGCAAGGGGACATGGAGGGTGAGTTGGGGCGGGGGTACTGGCCAAGGGAAAATACGTAAGCAAACACACAAACCAAAAGCTAGGCCTGTATGACCATTCAGACAAGGATGTGCCTCTCTAAAACAGATCTTCCCCAAATCCTCACAGTCATGAGCCTCGGACCTTAATACCTCTTTGTTTTGCACACCTCCATCATGCTTCAACCTACATTCCCCCTAGAGGTATGTTCAAGTGACATGCAGCAAATTTATCTTGCTAACTTTAAATGCAAGAAACCTCAAGGCTAGGATTCATGTCCCCCACAGTGGTTCCCAAACCAAAGACTTTTGTGATTAGCTCCCACCCTACAATCCATATCAAAGGAAGGGGGGGTTCTCCCCTTTATTGTTGGATTCTACAGGGTCAGTAACTACTAGTTTCTGTGCTGGGAAACCAATGTGGGATTTTAACTTCTAGGAAATGCATGTGTAAAAAAGATAAATCTCTGGATTTTTTTACTTATTTCTTCCAATTGCACCCCGCATTTCCCCCAGAGGGCACTGGCAGATGGCTAACTCTTTCTTGTTGTGGGCTTGTATTCAATTCTCTATGTTGTCACCCAATATAATGTTTTCTCTTTTTGCCATATTTACTAAGATCCAAATTCCTCCATGAAGTGTTTTCAAAAGAAAGGCCACCACAGGGTACAAACATAGTGATTCAAAGGGGCCTGCACCCCAATGTTTATAGCAGCAATGTCCATAATAGCCAAACTATGGAAATACACACACACACACACACACACACACACACACACACACACTGGAATACTACTCAGCCATCAAAAAATGAAATCTTGCCTTTGGCAATGACCTGGATGGTACTAGAGGGTATTATGGGTATTATGCTTGGTGAAGTAAGTAAATCAGAGAAGACAAATATATTATTTCACTCATATGTGGAATTTAAGAAACAAAACAGATGAACATAGGGGAAGGGAGGAAAAAATAAAATAAGGCAAAATCAGAGAGGGAGACAAACCATAAGAAACTCTTAACTATAGGCTGTAAACTGAGGGTTGCTGAAGGGGATGTAGGTGGGGGATTGGGTAACTGGGTGACGGGCATTAAGGAGGGCACATGGTGTGATGAGCACTGGGTGTTATATGCAACCGATGAGCCATTAGACTCTACCTCTGAAACTAATAATATGTTACTATTATTATTCATAATAACATAATAATGTTATTATTGATGTATATGAAATACTATATAATATGAATGATATGAATATGAATAATAATATGAAACTAATATGTTAATTTTTATTAACTTTTAATTTAAATTTTTAAAATTTTTTTAAAAATCCCACCCTTTTTGATTTTTAATTTTTTAATTTTTTAAAAAGCCCACCCATTTTGAAGTAAGAAAGATAAAACATCCAACTTTACCTACAAACTCCATGTCCTTTTCAGAAACTTAAAAAATAAACTATGCTATAAATTATTTTTAATTATAAGTTCTTTTTCAGCATTCTTTTATTTGATAATTATTATATTTCTTTGACCTATATTTATAATTGTGATATGAGATAATCGTTCTAACTCAACAGAGAGGCCATTCATCTAGCTGGTATTAGCAAATATAACCAGCGTACAACAGAAATAAAACTGAAGACTACACAACGATCTATTTTATTTTAGAGGAAGAGAACTCTGATTTTCCATGGCTTAACTGCTATTCTGAAATTCAAATTTTATTTTAGCTTTGATTTACATTTAGTTTTCAGAGACCAGGATTTCTTTTGCAATTCTCCTGCTGCTTTTGTTTCCTCTTTTCTTCTTTTCTTGACAACATATCTGTAGACATGGCATATGTGCATTGACTCACATGTTAATTTGACAAGTATTTATCCAATGCCAACTTCGTATGAGGCTTTGTAAAAAAGCTGTCTGAGCTATACCTTAAAGGTTAACAAGGATTTCAGCAAGTTAGAGATGACAAGGAGGACCTTCAGGCAGAAGGGACAGAATGAACAAATACGCAGGAGTGGAAATACTTGGAGCGTTGGGGTAATATCAGGTATTTCAATTGGGCTGGAGCATGACTTTCTATTATCCTGGGACTAGAAGCAGATCAGGGAGGTCCTTGAATGCCAAGCTGAGGAATTTGGCTTTTACCTTTTACTTCTACTCTCTCAGTATCGCCCATAAATCTGTTAACACTCCTTCACCTTATTGTCTGGCTCTGGGATAATTATTTTATCTGAGAAGGATGATGTCATGGAAATAGTACTGAACTAAGAATCAAGGGCCTTAGATTTATATATTACACTTGGGTTAAACATATGACTATTACAACCATAATTCAAACCTCAGCACTTAAACTGGTATCTCTCTGTGTCAAAAAGGCTACAAGAGATAGTATATCTGCTTCCACAATATTTGTCAAACATTGCACACAGTAGGTGCTCAGTAAGTGTTGGTTGAATCTAATTCAGTAACAGACCTCTGTGATCCATGACGCAGCCCCAGCATTGCAGAAAAAGGCAGAAGAAGAATCGCCAGTTTGGAAGGGGTGAATAATTCTAGCCTCCTCATGTGGTTCAGTGCTGTTATGCACTAAATTGTGATGATTTTTTAACCAGAATTTAATTAGAATTTTAAAACACACAGAAAGGTTGAAAGACATGTACTGTCGATACTCATATGCCCACCAATTAGAATGGTAATGTTAATTAATCTCTTACCTTGTACTGAGCTATACTCTGGAAACCCCTTTTTCCACTGCCTACAACTGCTCTGTGGTGCTAACTCTTATTCTCGTCATAGAATGGCTTAAAACAAAAACAGACAAAAAACTGGGCTGGTGACTTTCAGCAATTTACTTCCTTAAAGCCCTCCTGGCAATAAGGGGAATAGCTAGAATTTGAACTCTCTGGCTCCAAGTTCTGGGTTCTTTCCACTGCACTAAGTAGCCTCCAGAATCCCTCTCCACTACTGGCCAGGGTCACAGATTCTAACTGGGTATCTACAGTGTGAGAAGCCCTGAATTAAGCATTGCAGACAATAAAAAGAAATGCAACCTGAGGCTCTGAGGGCTTTCGGCAACTCAGGATGAATCAAATCGAATTTTAAAATCTGCTGAGTTCCTTTCTAATGTAACATGCAGGCGTAGACACTTTATAGGGAGAGATCACTAAGGTTGTGACTTGTGACTGTGAGACAAAGAACATAAAAACTTATATTTTTCCCTTTTAAGCAGCCTAAAATAGTGGGCCAGGGTGAGTAGAATACTTGGTCCTACATATCTCTGCTTTCTCTCTGCTTACTCTGTCCTCCTCACTTGCGAAGTTTTTCCCCCTTTCTTAGCATCTCTTAAAAGTCTCTGTATCTCTCAAGATGGTTTTCAGTTTCTGTTTCTTCTGTTTTGGTCCTCCTTACTGTGTCCTCA
Organism: Taxidea taxus jeffersonii; assembly: GCA_003697995.1. Taxonomy (NCBI): domain Eukaryota; kingdom Metazoa; phylum Chordata; class Mammalia; order Carnivora; family Mustelidae; genus Taxidea; species Taxidea taxus. Next base: position 210,174 of record ML110347.1, on the reverse strand, counting down.
AACTAGCAATAATCTCTCCTCTCTCTGAACTCCTGCAGCCTGCTGCTTTGCCAAGAGGTAGTGTGGCTTAGTGATGAAGAACACAGATGGCCCCTGAGATCCTGGCCCTTCCCCTTCATGGACACATGATCTTGGAAATTTATTGAATTTTCCAATTCTTCATGCCTCAGTTTTCTCTTCTGGTAAAGGGGATAGATACATCAGTCAGGGATTCTGTTTCAGAGAATTAAATTTCCTCTTGCTAACTGATGTAGAAAGTGCTGTATTATAAAGGAATTAACTAACTCACAATAAGTTGGAATTGCCAACAAAAAAGACTCTAGTTGGAGCTTCCCGAAAACTCCCGTGCTACTCTGCAGTAACAGATCACCACAGGAGCTCTGCCTCTTCAATAAACAGTAAATCACCAGATGACTAGAAATGCAAGGTCTGCAATATAGCGGCCCTCTTTCTGTGAGCCGGCTGATAAACTGCATTGGAAACTTGCCTCTGTTCACCCACAAAGGTAGTGACTAGTTGGCGTGATTGCAGATCAGCTGCATTACTCTAGGCTGTTTCAAAGAGCAGAGAAAGCAAAGTGTGGTCTCTTCCCCATTTCTTCTTTTAAATCTTATGGGAGCACTCCTGGGCAGCCAAATCTAAAATACATCTGTACCCTAGCTGCAAGGGAGTCTGGGAAATGTAGTTTCTAGGTTTACAGCTTCTGCATTTCAGGAGGGCAGTATCTGGGACATATGTTGACTGCTAAGCGACCATAAATCACATCTATTTGAGGATAATCGACGTACCTCCCCCATTGGGTTGTTGTGAGGATTATAGGAAATAACTAAATATTTAGAACAGTGACTGGCACATGGGAGACTCTCAGTAAAGGCAGCAATTTTCATCAGTCAATGTCTCCAGGGGAGTTGTCAAGGCAGAAGACCTTAGATACAGCTCCAAACTTCCACCTGCTAATAAGTGATATTGATGAATCCACTTACCATATAAAAGCACCAGTTTCACTCACTCTAAATTGAGGATAATAATCACTCGCTACCTTACATAATTTCTGATCACGTCACATGAGGTCATGCGAGATGATTTGGGAGCTACAACGAAGGTTCCAGTCTCTTTGGTGTTAAATGGAAATTAGCTGAATTGAAGAGGTCCAGACTCGGGCTCAGATTCCTGCTCTGCCCCTGAGAGTAGCAGTGGGCTTCCTGTAGCTTCACCTTATTCATCCCCACTCCATGGTTTCCTCCTCTTAATTTGCGGGATTATCCCGCGAAATTAAACAACTTCCATGCATGCCTATGAGGATAGTAAGGCTCAGGTGCTGCCATTACCACCTCCTACAAGAGGGGAGATGAGGTCCTACTCAGCTCGTCAAGGCCCTCCACCCCCGAGTTCTTTCCAGAAGATTCTCTGCCCTCTCCACTCCAAGTGCTGCAACTGGAGGGCCAAGCAAGGAGGAGACAGGTGGCTCTGGCGTGAATGCTGTAATGCATTCTCCCCAGAGAGAGAAATTCTGAGAGTTTAGCTCACTCTTTCCTGCCATAAAGCACACTGAATGTTAACAGCTTGCTCCTGTCCAAGCTGGTGTTTTTTAAATTAAGTATTGTTAAATCCATACCATTTGGAATGATGCTTCAGACAGCCCTGACACTCTCTCGCTTGCTTCTGCTTTCATTTCACCTAATATATTGCACAGGGAGCCAGTAACCAGTATTATGTTAGCTGCGGCCACTGCTGCTGCTTAGACATTAGCAGACGGCTTTAATGTAGATACCTGCCCAGGGAAAAGGCTCTTGGCCAACGCCCTGCTCCCGTACCATACGGGGCCTTTCCCGGGGCCACTGTTAGTAGGATCTAGATCACCTTGGGTTTTATGTTGTTTTTCCTTGGCACTGGAAAAAGTCTTAGAGATGACAAAGGTGGGTGACAGAGAAACTGGAGATTAAAATAAGATATGTTCCATTGTCAGGGAACATAAACCTGGGTAGTCTGCCTTCTGCTCCATCCACCTTCACTATAAGCATAGCCCTCCAATGTGTGTGACACCACTGCCAGCTTTTGGAAGTGTGCGTGTGGATGTGTAGGCATATATACACACAGAAATATATGCATATGCGTGCATACACACAGGGAAGTACGTGTATATGAGAGGAGTGATTCAGGGTCAGAAGGCCCTATTCAATGGCCAGTTCTAGCCAGTGGGGCCTAGGGCAAGTCATTTAAGCCCTCTGAGCCTCAGTTTCCACATTTATAAAATTGGGTGAGTACTTAAACGCCTTCACAGAGTCGTCATAAAGGTCAAGTGAGATTATGGGTGTAAAACCATTTGCAGCCATTAAAGAGGCAACATAAACTTCGGTAATTATCAAAATGAGCTCATCCCCAAAATTTACCCCAGTCACCCTCCCTCAACTTGGTTTTGTTCTCTTTTTTCTACAATTACAGTGAGCTTAGAGTTTGCCCTGGACTGTGTAATTTTTCTTTTTAGACTCCATTTATTTATTTGACAGAGAAAGGGATCACAACAAGCAGGCAGAAAGAGGGGGGAGCAGGTAGCAGGCTCCTTGCTGAGCAGAGAGCCTGATGTGGGGCTCCATCCCAGGACCCTGAGATCATGACCTGAGGCAAAGGCAGACACTTAACCCACGGAGCCACCCCGGCGCCCCTGCACTGTGTAATGCTTGACCATGCAATTGCTTTTCCTAGTCTCCCTGGGCATCCCCAATAGGAAAGGATGTGCTAGGAGCACTAGGACCAGAAGCAGGAGACATTGTGGTGGGTGTCCTCTGGGCACTCAACAGATGGTTGAGGGCTTGACTCAAAAATATCACAATATCCAGAGACTGTAAGGACATAAAGGTGACCCTCATGCTAGACATCAACATGTCTATCAAAACTCTAAGGCAGAAATCTCAGACTCAGCATATCTAGGTAATGTTTATTTTCAAAGTAGGAAGGAGTCTAGAAGAGCATTACTAGTAGCTAGCAGTTATTCTTTGAGAAGGCCAATTTTTTCCCTATTATTCTGCAAATGATATCATATCATTACTCTTGCTTCTACTATTCCTTCTCCCCTCACCTGTTCATCCCTTTGGATCTGTCTTTTGAGTGATGGTTGCTTGTGAAGAGGGAGAAAATGGTGTTCAATAAAATATCCCATTTTATAGAACTAGTTGGAACTCTTCAGCTAATGACTCTGATAAGAAGGCAAAAACCCTGTAGCAGAAAACTCTAAGGTGTAAAGGAAAGATATACAACACAGCTTTATGAATGAAAGTTGATTTCCATCACTCCATTTCTTTAATAGAGTGATTTCAGATAACACCAGTGAAAGAGTTTTACATCTACTTGTGAGTTCTCTTTAGCTTGTGAGCATTAGCTAATTTTTCACAGATTTATAAAACTAATCTCTCTGAAAGGGAACAACATATTTCAAAATAAGATCTCTTTGTTACGGATTTTTACTATCCATTTTTCTAAGTGAGGGGCAAGGTGGATCCTTGTATCCCCTGACTTTCCTAACGGGCTGAAAATGGGAATTTTAAATCTCTTCTGTCTTTAACTGATAGACTGTGTGAAGTAAGTAACCTGACATTGAACAAGCTGCTTTTCTTCCCCTTTCTGAGAAGCAATGCTGCAGGTATGTATATGGGCAGACCTACCTGTACTCACATGCCCATTATGGCTTGATCAGGTTTTCCATAGTTGTGTGTTTCCCGACTCTTGTCGGTGTTTTTTATTAATGAGAGGAACGTCTTCTGCCTCCACCATGTGTATTTCTGGGCTATCGGGAAATCTACAAAGGAAAAACTTCCTGGCAACATACCTATAGAAATGGAAGGTCAAGTTTGCTCTTTCATTCTCTCAAATACTCAATGATTTTTTTTTAAGCAGATAAGGGCAAAGACGTCCCTGTTTGACACTTGACACTTTCCTGAAACTGTAATCAAATCCTCCTCCAGTAAAGTCAAATCTTGATTGCTGGTGGATTACCCAGACTTAGAAGCTTCCTGACCTTCTCTTTGCTGTTCCTGGCCTTGTCCTCATTTCACTGCTCATTAGCACTTCCTCTGGAGCCTCTCCTGTCCAAGCCTCTTGCAACAGTAGAAGGGAAGAGGAGGTGGGCTCCCTTCAGCCCTTTCTGCTGCTGAGTTGTAGCCGCTCTGATAAAGGACTCAGATAAGGAAGAGGCTGAAATGGTTGGTTAAAGGGTTTGGGGATTAACTGGGGATTTAATTCATCCTTTCTTTCCCGCCCCTGCCAAAGCAGATAGTTGAGAATTGGCAGTGTGTCAAAACCAGGCAGTTCCTCAACCCCAAATTTCAGCCCCACTCATCCCAGTCTTTGTTAAAGGGCTTTTTTTTTTTTTTTAAACCAGGGGATCTAAGTTTCTAATTGTGCCTTTACTGTAGTAAACCTTGGATATTTTAAATAGTCACTTTACAGAGAAGCAACTTGCTCCCTGCCCCCCCCCCATAGAGCAAGTCATTAATACCCAAAGGTAACTGAGGTCACTATTTAGGTTTAGTAAGAAACCTCCAAAAACTTATATAGCCTCCCTTTTCCAAGTCAGGAGAGAAAATAGAGGAACTTCATGGAAAAGGAAGAAAGCGGTTGTGCAGAACACGTTTCAACGGCCCATTAAGTCAGTTTTTGTCTCTGGTTCTTTCCCTTTATGGCATATGTTATATATTGACAGGGATTAAGTTTCTCTCCTGAATGGAACAATACAGAGTCACAGGGAGCTACTGTACTTTACAAAGCAACAGGCACCGGCACAAGCAAATGGCAAACAGAAAGGTATCTCAACAAAGAACCAACCAGGTTAGTTACAAGGAGAGGGCTTTGCTTCGTCTTTTGCAATTCGGCATCTTTTGCATTTCTCTTCTTGCTACTGGCCGCACGCTCCGCTCGCCTTTCTTTTTCGTCCCGTTCCCCCCCCCGCCCCCCCCCTTTTTTTTTTGCTCGCACTGTTACACTTTCTCTCTGTCCCCCGGCTTTGTTATTCAGCATGTCTGATTAGCAGGAGCCTGATTGGCTGGCTGCCTGCTCCGAGAGAGATTCCATTCAGCTTACCCCCCACCCATCCACCCACCCACCCACCCTCGGTCAGGAAATGTGAGCGGGGCTGATGGAAGCTGATAGGCAGGGCTGGAGTGTTAGCACCAGGACTGGATGTGACAGCAGGCAGAGGAGCACTTAGCTGCTTATTCAGTGTCCGATTCGGATTCCGGCAAGGATCCAAGCATGGAACGCTGCCGTCGTCGGGCAACTCCTGGCACACCGCTCCTCTTCCTGGCTTTCCTGCTCCTGGTAAATGCCTTTTCATTTCAATACGTGGCTATTGCCACTTGGTCTGGGTGCTGTTGGGGGTAGTGTGTATATGTGTCTGTGTGTGTTTCTGTGTGTGTGTGTGTGTGTGTGTGTGTGTGTGTGTGTGTATCTTGATCTTCAAACACCAGGTAAAATAATTTACACGATTTAAGAAAAGAAAAAAAGAAGGAAAAACTTCTTTCAGAACTTGACCCCCAGCTTCCCAAGCCAAATAAAGTGCGCTTGACTTTGGGAGATAGCGAGAGGTGTATAATAATCTCGAGACTCGAGCTTTGGGATCTACTGCATAGAGTTCCGTGAGCTGGGGGCTGTGTAAATAACGTGGTGTGCATGCTTGGAATTTGGGTAACAGACATCCTGAAATCAAACTCAGTCACTGTGCTGTTCCTGGAATTTTTGAAGGATAGGCTGCAAGAGGCTTTTCTCCCCACTGCCTTTTATGACTCCTTCTCCCTCTCTGCACATGTGCTAGGGAACCAGGTAAAAGAGGGAAGGAGAGCCGGTTTGCAGCCAACCCAGATTATAGCTCGTAATTACTGTAACTCCTCTATGGATACAAGTTAATGCTAGTATTTATGAATTGAGGATTATGGTCTTTGATCTCAGATTTGCTCTTAAAGAAGAAGAAAATGCTGACTCTGTGTGTGTGTGTGTGTGTGTGTGTGTGTGTGTGTGGCTGCTTTCCATAGTCACAGTGATAAGATGCTCTGTACTAGAACATCAGCACACACTGCATTTTTGACTCAAAGTAAATGTTCCGTTGTGACTCATACTTGGTTTTATGGGCAGAAAATGAACATGGACTGTCCAAAAAAAATCTACACTCAAAATATTAATAGCAATGCACATTTTTTTTAAACCAGAGTGTTCTGGGCAGGCAGCTTCATAAACCTCATCTGAAGGTTCAATTCCAACATTTGCACACACCGATTCCAAACAAACGTGATTGTAGCTCTCCTTGTCACATCTGTGGCATGCCAACACTTCCTCAGAAAGTAATAAGGCAAGAAGGGAGCAAGGTAAAAACGTAACGAATATATAGGTTGCATCGATTCGTTGATGCTAAAGGAATGTTTTGTTCTGATTAGACTCTGACAAATATGATCTGCGCTAAGATTTTAAAGAAGGAAAGCAAGCCATTTGGTACAAATTGAAAAGCTCCACAAAGATTCATCAGCTAGAGTAATCAGACAGTGTTTAAATATTTTATACATTCCCACTTCTTATTTGCATCATTGTGGCCAAGAAATCATAATGCTGTGCTGCAAATGCTATAAATATAGGAGCATATTTTCAGGTTTTCAAAGACATTTAAAGGCAAGCTGAATTTTAAGCAGGAACGGACTAAGTTTTAGCTGTTGTGAGGAATATGAAAAGCAGAATGTTTAGGTGTGCCTTATGACCGGGGAGCAAGCAATTTATGAAAGGTGTCTCATTTTTTCCATATGGGATGTGTTACTTACATACGCACCATTAGTTTGCCTCATCTTTCCTTCTTTGTGATTTTTTTTTTAAAGTTTGTGTTCGTTCCCCCATTTAATTGCATCATAAAGCCAATTACCAGTACACGTTGCTTTTCTCATATCTTCATATGGAAATATGATCTCATCATATTTTGGAAAAACTGTCCCATTCAGAAATAGACTGTTTTGCTACCCATTTGGTAACTGCATTAGATCCCTCCTTGACATCTTGAATGTTCTTATCTGTATTTGAGCATATAATTAGACTTACATGGGGGAAAAAAGGAACTGTTTATATCAGATTTAAAACACAAAACATACTTTGTTTAAATCACAATAATTGTATTGTGAGGATAAAATGAAGTCAAACCCAGGTTTGGTTTAAGTCTGTATTTAAATGAATTGGGATTCTGAGAATCACAAGAACAGACTGGTGAGCGCCAAGAGATATCCCTGTGCAGAGTAATAACAGCATAGGTAATACCTTTCACGGATTTTATGTCTAAATGTGCCAAACACAGGCCATTGTTTGGAAAGCGTTACAAGGAATCTGCATAATCATCTTGCAAATAGGCATTTTTTAACCTATTTTGCAGATAGAGGAACAAGTTTATGTTTGAAAGCAAAGGTCAAATAATGGAGAGAAAATAACTTGGTTGCTTTGTACTCTGGTTGTAAAATGTTTAGCAGTGATGGAAGTAATGACGTAAGTCGGTCCCCAGTCTTTGTTGGAGACATTTAGGGTTTTAGCCTCATCTTGACCATTAATGCGATGTGCAATGTCATGGGCACTTTTTACTTTGGCTCATGCACTGCCCTCTTCGGCTCTGTAACCACAATTAAATGATGGGCCTAAGAGAGAGTGACCTAGAGCCTCATCAGCCATTGACTTAGACCTAGAAGTGTGACATTGTCAAGCTCGACCTTCAATCTGGATGGAGAAATTGAACTAGGTGGCTTGTTTTTTCCCCTAACCATTTTAAATATCAGAAGAGTCTGCCTACTCTGAGAATTAATTTATGTGACTTTTGAAGATCCCTTTAACTTAAATGGAAGACATCCTTTTTGTTTAGTGGTGAGTACAGTTTCTACTTCAAAACCACATTCATTGTCACCGACAGCTGCATCATCTGTATCATGGCTTGGTTTGGGGGGGGGGTGTGAATATTGAATATTGTTCACCCTCAGTTTTGTCAAAATCCTTTCCCCTTGGAGCATGCTTCCTGAGAGAATGAGGTCCCCGTGTCTTTTGTATCATATTTTCCTGCAAAGTTCATATTTCATAGACTTCTTTTGTACTCTGGACACACAATAGGACAGTATACTGGTCGAGAGATTTCACCCTGATATTTGGGTCAGACGAAGCCTCATCACCCAGCTTCCCCATTCTTTCCACCCTGTTCCCCTCTTTCACTCTCCCTCCTTTGTCCCAACTGTGTAGCTCAAAAGGAATGTGGCAAAAACCATGACCGGCCATTGACATATGTGTCCGTCCAAACTTGAAGTCAAATCACTTCTTGTCAGAAAGGCATTTAATCAAATTTGCATTTGCTTTTTCTTTCTTTTAAGTGGTTTTAAGCTCTTTCGCCTGCTATTGTGGGAGTTGCAAAAGTAACACTCGGAATTATAATAAAGTACATGTGTTTTTCTGTTGAATTTCTTTCTCTTCTCTGCACTAATTTATACATGGAAACTAGTCAAACACAATAGCCCATTCCCTTCAGTCGCTCTGGCACTGTCCTCCACTATTATCTAAGTGCATCTATCTTGGATGGCGAGAAGCACCATTAGCTTGTGGAATGAATATTAAATCCCTTATTTATAGCAGATTGTGGGCTGCTCCAACGAGTGTAGTGTGTGTGTGTGTGTGTGTGTGCGCACACGTGTGTGTATGCACGCACACACAGGTATCTTTCTATAACTGTTCTCTCTACATCTATTTCTTACTTGCCTGCCCAAATTGTTTTTAAATCAAGCTGAGGATTTTTCACCTGAATCTACAGAACATAATGAGGTATTTATTTATACATTATTTTCTTCATGTTTTCATGAAGTTTCTTGTCTAGACATGGTCAGCTGCAGTTTTGTTTCCCTGGGCTCCTGTTTTTAGTGTTTCGATCTGTTTAGGACCATTTTCTGGCCCCCTTTCTTATTTTCATATGAAGCAGTGTTATTGCTTCATGTAAGTGGAAGGAAGTATGTCCAATAGTGGTCACTAGTGAACTACAAAAGAATTCTGTTACACCAGGGAAGTTTTCCTTGAAAGACCCCATAGATATTAAAAACTTTGGACAAAAGAGAGAGAAAATGAACTCGTGGACGTATTCAATTGTGCATTTATAGGAGTGCTAATACATATTGATTCTGCTTTACCATTGTGTATGAATAAGGTGGAAAGTGGTCCTCTAGCCCACCATGGCATAGGCTGTTACTCAAACTCAGATGCCCCACAAAGTTCAAATAATAACAAAATTAAGGTCAGCATTTGTGTAGTTTTAATCAGTAAAATGTGGCTAACCACTGTACCTGTTACTCATTTAAAACAAAACAAAACAAAAAACCCATCTGTGTTGTTGCATTTTGCACAGGAATTGTCTGGAGGAGACACGGTCTGGTCCTTTGGCTCTCCCTTTTATTATGGGTTAATCAAAATATAATTTTAGACTTTTGGGGAAAATATCGTGTCCTCTGAATGTCTGCATTTCGTGCAGCACCTAATAGAAGGGCTTTTATACACACGCATCAGAGCTGTTTGTGAACTAATTTGGGGGAGGAAAGGACTCACAGAGGCTAGTACCTGGCTTGCTAATTCTCCACACACGTGGTGTTCCCTTCACGTATACAGCCCAGTTTCTCTGGTCAAGTGACAGCTCTGCTTTGAATATTGTCTAGTTCAGGTTCCAGGTCTAAGTGTTTAAGTTTCTCATATCTCATTGTTTCACTCTACCCTTCCCTCATTCTGCATATTCTCCCATTTCTTGTGGTCTCATGAGTAGGGTGGCTGAGAAGTGACCTCACCTGGCATGAGGGTCCTCGCCTTTTCTTGAGAGAGAGCATTCCTTGAATCATCATGAATAACCTACCAGTTAAGTGTGTTGAGATAATCAGAGGAGAATGTGTCTAAATCAAGTTTTACAGACTTGCTGTTTTTACTAATTTTCTTCTTTTGGAGAGCTGGCTTCCAATTTTGTGTTTTCACCAGAATGAGACAAGTTCATGTCGTTTTCTGTCTCCATCATAAAAACCATACCGTGTGCTTGAATTTTGGCTTGATTGGCAGTGCTGGCTCATGAGCGGCTTAGGACTGGCATACCAGAGGTGATGTCAGTCCTAAAAGATCCTAATTGAAATAGGCCAGCACAGCTGTGTGGGGAGCCTGCCTGTTAACCGGGGTAAGCTGTTGCTATCAACCCCTTCTTTCCATGAGCTCAAAAATAAATGACTAAATCTCCCCGATTCCCGAACTTCAAGATTAAAACCTACATTGAATAAAGCTTAACTGTTCTGGTTTCCCCTCCCCGGGGATTTTGCTAACTGGAGCACCCAGCATGTGGAGGGCAGTTAGGAATTTTCTGGCCATGTCAGTCAAGAAGCTATCCCGATGGTAGTTGTCTGTAGCTGCCAGTGACCTCCGGCTTGCTATTTGTTAGATTTCCAGAGGCTCAGTGTTTATAAATCAGTGTGGGTATTTTCCTGCATTTACTCATGGTCTCTATTTCGGTTCTGGACATATTGGCTTATCTCATGGACTACTGCAACCTTCTCTAGGAGAAATACCGTAACGTCTATTTGACTGCCCTACCCCAAATCCTCCCGATGTTTGGGGAGCATTTAGCGACGTTTGTCAGAGGCACAAATGATTGTAATCTACGATATTTTAAGATGTCATTTCTTGGAGTTCTTGGGCTCCCTCACGTTTATTTCTGTCACTGTATTTCTCCTACCGTGTTTCCATTCCTGTCCACCCCACAAAACTGGGTGATAGCAGGAGTGACTTGTTCCTCCCACCTCAGGATGCCTGGTAATTAGACCTCAGTGAATGTTGTTGAATGGAGGAATAAAAGGATGGATAAGAGAGACTTGGCTTTAGTTGAGAAGAGGACGCCTGGCTGAATCAGATGGTTTAGCATCTGCCTTCAGCTCAGGTCATGATCCTGGGGTCCTGAGATCGAGTCCCTCATGGTGCTCCCTGCTCATTGGGGAGCCTGCTTCTCCTTCCGCCTCTCCCTCTCTCTCGAATAAATAAATAAAATCTTTAAAAAAAAAAAAAAACTTGAGAAGATGGTAAAATACAAATAGGTGAACATCCATTTCACCTTGAGACATTTCACTAATTCTGGCTTGGGTAAGACCAAGTCAACAACCTAATAAATTCTAAAGAGAGGACAAATATTTTGTTTCTCTCTGTTTTATCTTTCTTAAACATGTACATCCATACGATGGACAACAAGTGAATAACAATCCCTTTTGCTGCTGATAAATAGAATGAATTTTACATGTTTCATGTCTTTTTTAACCCATTTTGTTCTCAAATATTTCTCCTTTTATGAAATATTTCTCCTTTTATGAAATTTGCCCTCAGGAAGAAAATCATATTTGGCACACTCTTATAAAACTGGAAGGTAGCCATAAAGCCTCAGTTTAGAAGAGATAATGCTATGGATTCACCAAGTCATTTGTTTTTATGACTGGACACAAAAATAAACTATTTTTCAGCCTTTTCCATGATTGGATGATACAATGTGATTGAGTTTTAGTCAGTGGGATGGAGTTAGAGTCCTAGGCACTTCTAGGACTTATGTCTACCATGTCATCCTCCCAGCACTCAGCACTCTCTCTCTCTCTCTTTACCTGCCTGCTGGATGCAGAGACCCCAACAGAAAACTTCAAGACCTTAGGGAATGACAGAGCCACCAAGTAGAAGGCCTGGGTCCCTGAATGACTTCCTGGAGCAGAGCCCCAGACCTGAACATTCATTTACCCACTACCAAGAAATAAACCTTCATAAACCTTTGTTTACCTTTGAGGAAAGGTTTTGCTTGTTATACTGGAAATCTCCTAAAATTAAAAATTAAAATTAAAATATGCTGGAAATTTAGATGTCATGCATACTAATACTCACTTATAAGTCAGGCTTAATTCCACTTTCCATTTATTATATGGAAATGAGAACATGCCATGTCATCCTCATGATGGTTTAATCTTTGTGGTGTGTAACTCACCACATACCCCTGAGTCCTGAGCATGCTCTAAGTATACAATAAGTTGCATACCACAAAGACTGCAGGGCAAACAGGAAAATGGGGCCATGCTCATTTTTCAAATAGAATCCAGGAATTAGTGGCACAGTAAGAAATGGGGAAAAGAACCAGGAGTGGCAGGGCTGTGGTAAACAGTCAGAATCTCTGGAGCAGAACAAGACCAACCCAGCCAAGGACACAGAACCATGCAGGCCAAAGGGAAGGCCAAGAAAACAGAAAGAGATATGCAGAAGCAGAAACCGAGGCACACCACCAATGTTGCTCTCCAGACAGAATGTCAGTAGATGAAGGAGTGAACAAGTGACAGGAAGGGGAACAGACACATAAACGCAAAACTCCCAGATATTTCACACAGCAACATCCAAAGGGAAAAGATCTTAAGTAGATCTAGTCGCAGCTATCTCTGATACATCTTTTTGCAGATGTCTCAGGTGTCATGAAAAAGCACTGGTTTTAGAGTGTAACCATCCGGGCTGTGGCACGGATTCCCCCTCTGTCATCTTGCTCTAGTCACAGAACTCACTCCAGCTCTGCTCCTCACCCAGGTGTTATGATTGCCTATCCCACTTAACTCTCCCAGATGTTGGGAGAGAGAAAGGTGGCATTAAATGTTGAAGTGTTTTGTAAAGTCTATAGAGTACTCTAAAATGTTAAGTGATTACTTTCGTTCATGGCATTTATCTGTCACCAACTGTGTACTCAACACAGAGCTAGGGTCCATGGAAGATAAAGACAGTTCTTGCAATGAGGAAGGAGCTTGGTAGTTCACTGGACATTTTGTTGTAGAGTTATTTTTAAATTTTTTCACAAGCACTCTTCTGTAGGGAATGGTTCTGTGATGGGCGTTACTATTTTCAGTTGCCCAACAAACTGGCTTGTCTTGTAAGGAACTGTTCTGTACCTGTGTAGACCCTATCCGTTTAATCCTATCCATGTATCAATGTAAATTATGGCTTCCCACAGATTATTAATGCATATTATCTTTATGGATATTATCAGACAGTATTTGGCTTTGGACATTAAAATTTGTTTCCAATTTCCACAGTTCAGAATGTCAGTTTGTGTCGCAGAGCACACTAGAACATTTTTTAGTTAAGATAAATTCCTCAGGGAAAAACTTTCCTCACAACAAATTCTTATCGTGAGAATTACCATTAATTAGGGGTGGCCAGTAGCGAGGTCGTTTTCATCTGCCCGGCTATGACTGGGGCATCACTTTGGCAGACTTTGATCTGATGTAGTTTCAGCTACATTGTGCTTATTTTATTTTTTTAAATTTTTTAAATTTTTTTATAAACATATAATGTAACCCCACCACCCTCTCCTGACACCTCTCCCCCCACCCCCCTCAGTTTGTTTTATGACATTAAGAGCTTATTTTATAATTGCCAAAAGATCCGTGTAAAAACAAGCACATTCCATTTGGGATCTTATCTCTGTCAGTCCTACTGCTTTAGTAGTTACATCTCCTGCGTCCCGAGATTTTTCTCTACAATTCTTATTAAAATAAATTAATTATAATAAAACCAGAAAGGCCTGGTGTGTGCAAAGGGGGACAGTTGAAATAAAGGGAATAGCAGAAAAATCACATGTGGGAGCATAGACCATTTATAATATAGGAGATTTATTCCACTTCTGAGGCAAGAAATTGCAAGAGTCTAATAGTTTCACCACCTGTGAATTATTTGGGTGCACTTCATAAGCGGGTTCTTTCTTCTATTTGTTTAAAGAAATAAGTGGTATGTTCGCCAATTCTACACTACATTAATTTTCACAGAGTTTCCATTTTCATCTTCATTGCTTTTTCAGATTTTTTTCCAAAGCTTCTGCCATTCTCCAACTAAAGCTTTGGGTATTTTCCCCTTCAATTTTTGTCCGGGGACAGTCTGTTGGCATAAATGTTGGGACAAAAGAGGGAAAGAGTATGATAACCTAAGACATCCTGACATCAATTCCAAGAGCACTAAAGAAATGAGACAGGAAATTATGAGCAACCTATAATAAATTCAAACTGTCCCATAAAATAAATAGACCTCACTTGGTTCCCATCTTAAGGTATGGGAGGGTGTCTAGTTTCTGAGCCTGCTCGGCCGGCCGTGTCTCAGTCCCCATATGAAGTGTGTGGGGGTATTGTGCAAATGTTGTACTTGATCCGCAGACCCAGAAATGAAAAAGTAAATGGAAACAATAAGAAAATAAGAACCCCTACTGTTTGAGTGCTAGAATGAGATTTCGGGGGAAGGGTTTTTTTGGTTTGTTTTGTTTTTTTTGTTTTTTCTTGTTTTTAATGTTTGTATTTTCATTATAGTTGTTACATCCATTTGTCATTGAAACCAAATATAATTTCCCAGATGGGCCACACACTTTTATTCTGATGTTGTTGCTTGTAGCCAGTCCGAGGTAACAAACATGCTTTGATAATACTGCTACAGAGGGAGTTTCACGGATACTGGATCCCCAGGACATAAATTCACAGCATTTTAGAATGGAAAGAAATCTCTAAGATGGCATACAACGTGACCTTAACTGACTGGGATCTCTTTGAAGGCAGGCGTTTGGTTTTTATTTTGTCTTGGATATAATTATATCCCGCACACCAGACAAAGAGTTTGATATATACAAAGTGTTCAATGTAAGTTTGCCGTTTGAATGAATGAATCACCTAACCCAGTGCTTTTGCCGCTAATTGAATGTAAAATATAAATGTTTGCAAAGAGATTTGAGACTTATTTGCCAGGAAAACCTGGTAAGTGGGATCCAGATCCTGAAATCTGGATCTCTTTCCTTTGAGTCTGTACTCCTTCGTTTTTGTTTTGTTTTTAGAGAGAGAGCTCAAGGTGTGGGGGAGGGAGAAGAGGACAGAGAGAAAGGAAGAGAGGGAATCTGAGCTGAGCTCCAAGCCCAGTGCAGGGCTCCTGGCAGGGCTCAATCCCATGACCCTAAAATCATGACCTGAGCCTAAATCAAGAGTCTGATGCTTAGCCAACTGAGCCACTCAGAGGCCCCGAGTCTGTACTACTTTGAAAAGACAGTTCATTCTCTTTCTGTTACGTCTTCTGGGACCTTTAAATAAGAGCCAGGCAAGCTGGCCTTGGTAGAGAGGGGTTGAAATGTTGAAATGTCATATGCAGAAGAAACCAAGGAATCCATGAAGCTGCCGGAAAATCATCCTGAGTAAAAACTTAAGGATCATCGTTGGTTTATAAACATGAAGATAACCTGGCAAGAAAGGAGGGGGACTAGGGTCTGTAAAACTTGTCG
>ML110347.1:119251-194458 GCA_003697995.1 Taxidea taxus jeffersonii | reverse complement strand
CAATGTGCCTGAATCCAAGGCAGCCCTTCTTACCCCTGGTGGTTCCCCTTGGCTAAGTTCAATTTGGTGGAGGTGGGACTCACATCAGTGGGACTCTTTTGCCTCCAGATTCCAGGATCTCGATTTTAAGGAACCCATCCAGTGCTCTGTGTCCATTTTTAAGTTCTAGATCACTGAAAACAATGGTACCCAGACTTTGGGATTTCATAGACAATTAAAATTTCAAAAGTAAATGAAGATGTGTTTGCAGGTAGGTAGGAAGTATAGGAAACAAATACAACATTTCTATTTCTTTTTTATTTTGTTAAGGACATCAATAAAATAAAGGGCGATCACCTTAGTTTCATAAATGAGGAGAGTGCTTGCTTCAGGGTGAGAAACACTTTATACATATCTAACACTCATAATAACCTTGGACGGGTTACAATTATTTTCCCCATGTTCTAGGTAAGGCAACAGGGCACAGAGAGTTCATTCCTGTTAGTAGCAGCAAAGTGTAAATTCGAACTCAGGCAGAGTTCATTCCTGTACTAACTCCACCATGCTGTCTCAGTGGTTCAGGAAATGGAAAGGTTCTTGGAATAAGCCAGAAGTTCCAAGTACAGACTTTCAGAAGAAAATCTAACTAAACCCGTTTAGCTTTACGGAAACCTAACCAGTGTCCTGCTTTATCTTTTCTAACTCTTCGTACCAGTGAAAGCTTTCTAATGGCCTGGCCTGCTGTGTGTCAGACAATTTCCTTGGGACACCACCCCCTTCCCCCCAGAAAACTCACAGATTCTAGACAAAGTTTTAAAATGATAAAACAGAGGCTGAGTGGAGGATATAAGTCCTGCAGCTGCACAAAGAAGGAAACTGGGCAAGGAAGCAGACATGTATCACCTGACCTTCCTTAGGCTCTGTGCGAGGCAGATGGGAACTCAGCTTTGAGGGTCAATGAGGGGGTCATGAAAGAAGGACATCAAGGGACGCCTGAGTGTTTCACTCAGTTAAGCATCCGACTCTTGATTTCAACTCAGAACATGTTCTCTGGGATCGAGCCTCGTGTTGGATCCATGCTCAGTGAGGAATCTGCTTGGGATTCTCTCTCTCCCTTTGCCCCTCGCTCTACTCCTGCTCTCTAGATCAATAGATTGATAGATAGATAGATAAAATCTTTTTAAAAAGGGGGGGCATCTAAAGTGAATATTAAGGGATCAGTGGAAGTTCACCAGCCATACACAAGAAAGAAAGGGGGGCATTTCAGGCAGAGGGACCTGCATGGGCAGAGGCACAAGGGAAGGAAGAGGGAGTAAATTCCCATGGCTGGGGTATCACCAGCTCCTGCGGGGCCCTGGAGGCCAGGGCTGGAAGCAATGACCCAAATTTTTGCTTTAGGAAGACAGTAGTGGCGGCCACATGGAGTGGACAGTCCTGGCCCAAAGGATTGCAGAAGACTGATGCTTCTCTCCTGAAGAGAGGCCCGTGAAGGCAGCAGCAATGGTAGAAAAGGGAGGAATGAAACCGTGACCTCCCCTTGCCTTACATCTTTAGGCCTCAGAGGCCCTTAAGGCCCAGCTGCATGCTAGGGCTCTTTAGGTGCCCCCACTGAGCACACAGCCCATAGCCTGGCACTGAGTAAGTGCTTAAAAGCATGCTGAATGAATGTGGGAAAGAATGAACTGTTTTATTCAAGACCTCCCTGCTTTCAAAACTCTGGCCTGGTTGGTCAGAGATTTTTTTCCCCCCAGATTATGAAAGTCCTTCCAAAGCAGCAAATGGTATCCGTATCCCAAAACCTTAAGAATGTTCTATCACTCTCTCAGGAAAAAGTGAAATGTAGGCCCAGCCTCTCTGCAGAAATGGCTCCCAACCCTTGAGCTCTCAGAGTACCTTTGCAAATAAGTAGAGCCCATTTCAAAGGGGCCACTTATGGCTTTTGGAAAGCACTGTGGCCTCACGTAGCACAAAGTTCATTAACATGGCGTCACTTATGTACCTTGGGTGATTATTGTATTTAGAGATGGCAGTATGTCCCTGGGGGTGGGTACTTATCTGTTTTCTCACCAAATAGTGCCCCCATTCCAGTCTTCAGATTCACATCACAATGATGAGTCTCCGTGGGAAGCCAGCAACTGCCTTTGCCCTAATTCTTGGAGCTCCCTGCATTATCAAATATGGGCCTCGCACATGTAGTTCCCTTTGGAAGCAGGTGAAACTCCAGTAAAAGGTGCAGCATTAAGGATGTACATTTAAGTTACCTGCCCTGATTAAATACTGATTGTGGTCTTCAGAAAATGACCAAGCCATATCTGAAATTCATAAACTCCTCTTTTCATACCAAAAACACAATGTGACTGAAGAAAAAAATAACCCACAAATTTTATTTTAAAAAGTATGAGTTCCGGGGGCACCTCAGTGGCTCAGTGGGTTAAAGCCTCTGCCTTCAGCTCAGGTCATGATCTCGGGGTCCTGGAATCGAGCCCCATGTCAGGCTCTCTGCTCGGCGGGGAGCCTGCTTCCTCCTCTCTCTCTGCCTGCCTCTCTGCCTGCTTGTGATCCCTATCTGCCAAATAAGTAAATAAAATCTTTTAAAAAAAAAAGGAAAAGTATGAGTTCCATGTCACATAAATTCTTGATTTTTTTCTTTATGAATCCAATTGCTACAGCGTCGGATTTTTAATCAGGCATTGGAATCCTGTGGGACGGTGATTTCTTCTGGTTATGAGGAATCTCTTGTGTGCACACACCTCTTTACTCAATATTAGTACAAAACTGATTATAGCTTGGCCTCACCCCATAAAGTGGATTTGCTTTGGAAGAGCATCAAACAGGTATTTGTTTTAAATCATACGACCCTTCTGACTTTCTAATTTTGTACATCTACCCCTTTTGCTTTCTGTCCTCCTTTCAAAACTGACGGCAAACAACATAAAAATCTCTTCCGACTTAGCAGAGGGGAAAAAGGGGATCTTCAGACTCCTCTGAGGTGCCAATACTGTGCTATTTGTTGACATATCTTACCTCAGAGAAGCCTCACCACTACCCATTTCACAGATAAGAAATCCGAGGGTGAAATGCTAAAGAGTGGCTTGGATTCCTCAGCTTTTGGTGTATGTGTATGCAATTCTTATAGCAAAAAAAATTATTAAAATCTGCAGTTGAGACTATTTTCCATGTTGTTGGAACTCTGTTACTTGGACTCTGTCAGCAGAAGCCTCCCCAACGTGCTGAGTGATTTCCAGTTCCAGAACCAAGTTCATTAGAGTTCATAGCTTGTACCGTATTTCATCGATCCTAAGATACACAATTCTTTTCTGATTTTAGAAACTTAGGTGCGTCTCATAATTGCTAGCAGTGAACAGTGTCACAAGTGGCTCCTTTATTTTAAATGGGACCTAAAATAATCACGTGACTTCAAGCGATATCATGTTGGATGCGATGGAATACTCTGTCAGGGTCTTTCCAATATTTAACTGATGGGAGCCAAGCTAGGCTGGAGATTCAGACGCAGAAACAGGATTATGGACCCCTCCCTCCCTTCCTTCCTCCCGTTCACCACCTATTCACCAAAGACAGAGAATTTCTGTCTTAGTTGCCAGGCTAAGGATGGGAGAGTTTGTGTATTGAGCGAGCTCATTTCGATTCTATTCCATACCCAGGACAACCACCTCCTGGCTAGGTCCTCCTTCTTAATGGATATCAGTCTCCGCAGTCTTCTCTGGAAGCAATCTGCTGCAAGGCAATGGCAGTTCCCAATGTTTGGTTGGTATCAGAAGCAGCTAAGCGTTTGTTCAAGTTATGAAGGTCCAGACTCCTCCTCCTTCCGTGAGCCTGGGCTCCCGTGTACTTTATTGGCTCTCCAGGTGATTCTGAAATACACCAGTTTGAGACCACTGGTGACTTTGTGAACAGCAGGAACTCTTGGGCCAGATGGCTTGGTTTCAAATCCTGGTTCCACCAGCATGACCTTTCTGGGTTTTTTTCCCCCCCTGTGTCTCAATTTCCTTGTCCACAAAACAGTGGTAGCATATACCTCAGAGGATTATATGTGATGTTTAAGAGAACAGTTCATGCACCATACTTAGCACAATACCTCAAGCGTATAGCAGGTACCCAGGAAACATTGGCAGTGAGGACTGCTTTCTTCCCACAGGCTGAAATTCCTCTATCTCCCTCCCAGAAACTATTCTCATCTTTTCCTGCATTCAAGGAAACCGACAGCTTTCTGTCTCCCGTGCAAGCTCAAAGAAAGAGGCTGAGAAAAAAAACGGGATCCCTCTTAGTTGGGGGGTGGGAGTGAGTGAAGCCCCTTGAAGCCAGGGAATCTAAGATAGAAAAGAGATAAGGGTTGATTCCAGAAAGTCATCCTGCAAATTCACTCATATGCTTGTCTAATTCAGGATTCTAACCCTTCTCTGCCTCAAAGTCACCATAGGAACTTGGCACTAAAAAAGGCCAGGCAGCCTCCTGCCTCTTTCCCCTAAGAAATTCAGATTCCACTGGTCTGGAGAGGGGCTGAGACACTGGCAACTTTTTCTTGAGTTCTCAGGTAATTTAAATATGTAGCCAGAGTTGATAACCTCTGATCAATTGAAAATTTTAAAGGTTCTCAACACCTCGCACCTGCTAGGGGATTTGTCTGGGATCTTTGAAGATGCTTTGGGGCACCTGGGTGCCTCAGTGGTGAAGGGTCTGCCTTCAGCCCAGGTCATGATCATGGAGTCCTGGGATTGAGCCTCACATCAGGGAGGTGATTATGATGCATAATGTGAAAATGATTATCCTGTTATGTTACATAGATTGCATAGAGGGACCCGGAACTCTCCTGGGTGAAAGGATGTAGTGTAATCTGAAGGATCATCTACCAGCCATTTGAATGTATAAACTATTCAAATATAGGAACCATAAACATTTATACAGGATAGAAATTAGAACATTTCTGAGTCCGATTTAAAGAAAACAAATAAGGGACGCCTGGGTGGCTCAGCTGGTTAAGCGGCTGCCTTCGGCTCAGGTCATGATTCTAGCATCCTGGGATCGAGTCCCACATCGGGCTCCTTGCTCAGCAGGGAGCCTGCTTCTCCCTCTGCCTCTGCCTGCCACTCTGTCTGCCTGTGCTCGCTCCTGTGCGCTCTCTCTATCTGACAAATAAATAAATAAAATCTTTAAAAAAAAAAAAAAAAGAAAACAAATAAGACAGATACTCAGAGCATAGTTTGTATTCTGCATATACTAGTCACCTCATTTTTTATTTTCTTTATTTTCCTTTTCCTGGATGTCCACTGTGTTAATTAAGCATTTGGTCTTATTTCCATTGCTCTCCTGACAGCCGAGTTTAACTCTCGTCTGGACGACTTACCCATCCTTATCTGACTTAATTAGCCATGAAGACTCGAAATTCCTCTTAAATGTTGGGGAAGTGGGTGTAAGATGTATTTCTTTCTAGTCTTTTAGACAGCAACTTTCTCTCTACCAACCCTAGCCGTTCCCTTTTTTCTGAGATGCCCACAAACCTTCTGAGCCTCTTTGGAGTACTGTGGGGTCAAATGAATGTGTATGGACGTTGAGACTCTAAAACTCCAATCACAGCATGCCGTGATTGAAAGCCTTCACTGGCTTAGCTGTCAGCCTCAAGGACCAATCCCTAGCCTGGAACTCAAGGCCCCATCCCAGACCACCAGTCCAGCCTTACCCACAGCTGCTTTGACTCACTGAGAGCCATGCTACAGAGGATCTGAACTGGAAGCTGGCTGAGACACCGGTTATGTGCCATGTAGATGATGGTAAGACAGGTCTGATTTAGGCTACCCATCAATGGAATGGGAAAGAGGGAACAGAAAGGAGATATACTGCCGAAGAAAAACATATAGTACAAGCAGTTGTTGGTGTGTGTGTGTGTGTGTGTGTGTGTGTGTGTGTGTGTGTGCATGGGTGGGGTGGGATGAAGTGGAGCATGGAGAGGTTGGAGGGAGGGGCAATGTTGTCTAGAAATGTTTATAGTGATGCCTGCATGGCTCATTCAGTTAAGCTTCTGCCTTCGGCTCAGGTCATGATCCCAGGGTCCTGAGATCAAGTCCCATATTGGGCTCCTTGCTCAGCAGGGTGCCTGCTTCTCTCTTTGCCCCTACCTCTGCTCATGCTCTCTTGCTCTCTGATAAATAAAATCTTTAACTAAACATAATAAAAAGTGGTAATTAATTTTAAAAAAGAAATCATCCTTAATAATAACAGAAATAATTGGCACTAGTATGCCCCCTCAAAAAAAAATGCTTATATATTTAAGTGTATTAAGAGAAAGGATGGAGGACTGAGATACTGAGTTTCATTTTGGACATGTTAACAAGGCATCCAGGCTAAGTGGAAATAGAGTCCTGGAGATTAAGGTAGAGGGGTTTTTGTAGCATCTACAAAGAGAAGACAGTTCAAGGGAGGGAAAGTGGATGAGATCAACTGGAGAGGAGACAGAAAAGAACTTTGAGGATTCCAGCATTTACTAGTGAGGATGAGTAAGAAAAGGCAAGGGAGGAACAGGCCAGTAGTCGCTGCCAAAGAAGCCAGGGGAGCATATCCCCCAGCAAGGTCCGAGAGACGGCCAGGGGATGTGGTGAATTACGAGATCCTGATGAATTTCAGAGACGCCCAGGTCACTCAAGCTGTGGGGCAGAAGCCCGATCGCACAGCGTTAAGGAATTTGGGGGTATTGAGGAAGTGGGTGCAGTGGACATGGATTAGCCTTTCAAGAAGTTTAGAAGTGAAAGGGAAGGAGGCAGGAGACAGTTGAATTCTCACCACTGACACAGTGGAAAGGAAAGGCAGAAAACAAAAAGCGGGAGCTGTGAGATAAAAGTGAGCTCTGTTTTAATAAAAAGGAGAGAAAGTGCTTTAGTCTTATGGCTCAAAGAATGCTAATAGCAGCCGTGTGTGAAATTGATTTCTGAGGCCCGGCAGCAGAGACAGGGAGGCTGTGAGGCAAACAGGGTAGTAAACCATGATTTAGCACCTTCACCTTCTGTGCTTATTACAAAACAGGCTTTAAAAAAGATGCCTGTGGTGCGTCTCAACAATCTTGATATTGTCTGTGGCCAAGATCCATTTTAATATATTCCTGAGGCATTTTAGCTATTAGAACATTACTTTAGACAGCCATCTATTAACTTTTCACATTGCTAAACATGGCTAATGCAATGCGTAGACATAGTATTTCTACCGGTAAGTAATATGGAATGGTGTTGAAGGAGCAAGAATTATTCTTGCTGCAAACCAAAAGATGTCAGACTCAAAATGCTTGTGCACTGAAAGCAAAAAAATACATAAATAAATAAGTTTAACAGATTCTCAGAGAAACAGTGTTTGCTCTTGCTTTATTAAGCCTTGAGAGTCAGAGAGGGGCTCACAAGAATCACAAAATAAAGTATTGTGTCCCATATGCAAATAAACCTTTCATAAGTGGATTTGCTAAGGGCTTCTTGACACTCTCATTTAATTTACAAATGAAGGGAAGAGTGTATCATTTCCCATATGTATAATACTGAATGACAGTCTTCAATTATGATTTTAAAATGCTAACAGGACAGGGAATTTAGCCAGCTGAAAACTATAAATACCTTTCAGGAACTTGGCCTGGAGATAGGAAGAGACAACTGGCATAGTTGTCTCTGATTACCAATATTATTTTCCACCTCAATGCAAGTAGGTCTGTACCATTTACAGATAATAAGGACAAATTAAAATGGATACAAATCCTTTTAGAAAACAAAGTCTTTCTTACAGTGACTTAAAATAAGGAACTTCTGCAATCCATTTACTATGCACAATATGAAAGAAAAATCACAGGTTATTATGTTTATAAAATAAATGGTTGTTTAACTAGAGAATGCGCGTCCTGACTGCGGTAGTTATAACAAAAACTACACGAAGGCTGTGGCAACTGACCCCCTGTTGCCTTGATAAAGAACCTAAAATGTTGAAAATATATCAATAGATTGAAATACTTTAAAAAAAAAAACCACTCTGGGCACCTGGGTGGCTCAGTGGGTTAAAGCCTCTGCCTTCAGTTCAGGTCATGATCCCAGGGTCCTGGGATGGAGCCCCGCATCGCATGGGGCTCTCTGCTCAGCAGGGAGCTTGCTTCCCTTCCTCTCTCTCTGCCTGCCTCTCTGCCTACTTGTGATCTCTCTCTGTCAAATAAATAAATAAAATCTTTAAAAAAAAAACAACACTCTGAGTTATACTGGTAGAGAACCACAATAAGAGAGTTATTATTCTAATACAACCTATGTTATGAAAAATTGCTGAGATAGCCATTATACTAGAAACATTATAAGAAGAAAACTTTATTCTTTAACGCTTGGATGGGGAATAAGTCACTACAGAAACTACAAACTAAAAAACTACTAACTTTTTCTCATTATTTGGGAAACTTTCACTTACATGTATTTATTGATTTTTTAAAACTAGTACATATTTAATAAAATAATAAAAAGTATTAATAAAAAGTATTAATTAATAAAATAAATAAAAAGTACAGCATATAATTTAGCATTTCTATTATTGAGAAGTCATTTAAGGATTTGGCATCAGTTCCAGATGCTAATAAAAGTATTAGCAAAGAGGAGGAGTCCCAAATAGAGAGTCTCTGTTTCAAGAATTAGTTGCTTTGTTATAAAACAACTCTTACAGCTGAACCAGTAGGATCATCTCAACTTGAATTTCCTTTAGCAATTGTACTGGTTGATACTTTGATACTTAAGCGCTTTTGTTTTAAAAATAATTTTGACAACAACTCTATGCATTAAATCGAGCAAATGTTCATGTCTCATTTTACAGGTTGGAAAATTGATCTGTAAATCTGCTTTAATGAGATAGTCTAATTTCAAATCACAGAAGTTCTTCAGGCTAGACATGTCTTAGGAAGTGGCCAAAATTTCTTCTCATGTAAGTGGCTTCAACTGTGGCACAGAGAGCTAAGTTGCCTAAAATACCACAATGGTAAAGTCAAAGCATGTCCAAAGTAGCACAATGGCCAAGTCCTGAATCCCAGCCTGTGGTCCTCTTTAGAAGATTTGCCATCAGTATTCTTCACATCCATCCTCTGAACTATTTTGAAATTGAAAGGGCGCACCAAAAACCTCAGTTAAACACTGAACACCCAGTGAACATGGTCATCTTTATCAAACCCTGTGTTAGACATTGGTCGGTGGGGTGGGGGTAGGGGTAGGGGTGGTGAGGTTCAATATCACACACTCCCTACCTTCAAGAGTTCATTTCTGTATTTTGTCTCTATTAAATTCCTTTAAACATCAGAGCTCTATGATTTCAATGTTTAGATTGATTTTGATATGGAATCTAATGGAAATATATTCTCCCTAGTCCAGAACCCTTACTTTAAAAACTTGTATCAAAACCTCTTTCTGTCAAATCATTTTTCCTGATTAATTCTGGTCAACATTACATTTTTCTGGGATCTATGGTTATCTGTAATGTGCTAAGGTTTACCTTTATGAAAATCTGATTTAATAAACAGACTTTATTCTATAGGTAAAAGCCTATGCCTTTAAGTCAGGACCCCTCACCCACCCTTCCTCACTCCCTCCTCCTCCCAGCAGGCTCCTGTCCACAGAGCACTGCTTCCCCAGGTCCAGCAGGAGGGCCCTCAAATATGTATACTCAGGGATGAGGGTGCTTGGGACTTGGGTGAGGCCAGATGAAGGCAAGATTTGACAGGTTAATCATCTTTCAGCTTTACACATTTTGGATAAATTTAAAGTTGGCTTCAAGAGACATATGAGTCAGCAGAAATGTGATTGTCTTTTTTTTTCTATGGGTCACATTCATTTTTTTCCTCTTCCATTTCCTTGCCTATCTGTAGCTTTTGTACACATGTGTGTGTACATATATATATATACACACATATATATGTATGCATTTCCTCCTCTGTCTTTAAAGAATCTGAATATATATGAATGAGAGCAAAAGCTGACAGCCGTTATGAATTAGACACTCAACTACAACTTGTCCTAGCCTGTCTTGTGTTAATTATTCATTCAACGAATATGCACTGAGACCGATTACATATCCGGTGTGCTGGGAACACAAAGGCATGTTCATCTTTGTCAGGGCCCTTAAAAAACATACAATCCCTTCCTGGGGATGGATGTGTAAACAAGTCACTACAGCACAGTGGCTGATAAATTCTAAAACAGCCATGTGTATAAAGTCCTAGCAACATGTTCCAATGAACATAGCAAAGGCTGTGATTGATCCTACTGGAAACCAAAGAATGCTTCACTGGAAGATGGCACCAGAGCTGCATCTCCAAGCAGGAGCAGGCATGCACATTCTGGAGAAAGTAAAAAGATGTGAGGAAGATGGACAGGAGGGAGATCAAGCCATAGCAGGACCCCGAATAGAATATCAGAGATCCCAAGCAGCTCGTCTGATAGAGCAACAGTGCCTATCCCTGGAGTGCAGAGGACACAGGTGATCAGGGACAGCAGACCTGAGTCCAGCATGTTGATTTAGGGTCAGGTTAGGAAGGGTGTTGTGTGTCGCACTAATAATTTGGCCTTTTTCCTATACCCAATGGTCCTTAACCCTATCTGGAGAATCCAACGGAAGTTAGGAATCCTTTTTCTGGAAGTATGATAATAACACACATGTGCCCGAAATACAGTTTCTGAGTCCTCATAGCACATCTGGAATCCATTACTGAATGCCACCAGCTGTAGACATGGAACTCTAGAAAGTCTCTTAGCAGGGAGTGAACAGTCTAGCTCTGTCTTCTAGAAAGATAACTGGCAGCTATGTGGAGGATAGACTGGGGGGGGGGGGTTGGTCAAAAACTCAGTTGAGAAGCCTATTGCAACATGCCAACCATGAGGCTCTAGAACCAGAATGAAGACAGTGCAAGGGAGATGGGGAGAGTAAGAATGGAAGGGAAAAGCATTTCGGGATCAGAATTGATAAGGCCTGGTGTCTGATTCAGGGTAAGAAAGAGTATGTTGAGCATCAAATATTTTGTTATATTTTGTGTTTCTCTTCTCTAAATTATAAATCTTCTGAAAGGTGTTGCTACACCAGACTGGACTTGGGAGTGAGCAGAAGCAGAGACATGAGCATTTAGGATGAAGACTTAATATTCATGGAGAAAAACAACGCTCCACCAACCAAGAGGCAAAGGGTCAATGGGGCAGTATACTCTGGGCTGATGGACAGTTGCTAATAGGTAATGAGAAATCAGCTGAAATTATTGAAATATTTCTGGATGATATTGAAATAATTTCAAAATATTGAAATAATCTGGATGGCAGACAGTCATATCAGAGCCATAAGTCAACTTGACAGCTGTCATCTGTGCCTTACTTACAAGAGTTCCTGGCCCCAGAGCATCTAGGGGGTTATAGACGCAGAAGAAATCTTGACTATCAACATGAGTCTATATTAAGCAATGACAATGCTTCAGGCATCCTGGCACGCTCGGTTGGTTTGCTTTACGTTGGCTATGGAAAACTACTGTCAGGACCTTAAGCAGCCCCTCAGTTTGATTTACTTTCAAACAGCAAAACTTGTGAAATGACTGCAGTTATTCAAGCTGCTATCTCTAGCTACAGGTTAAAACCAGAGGGGAGGGACGCCTGGGTGGCTCAGTTGGTTAAGCAGCTGCCTTCTGCTCAGGTCATGATCCCAGCGTCCTGGGATCGAGTCCCACATCGGGCTCCTTGCTCGGCAGGGAGCCTGCTCCTCCCTCTGCCTCTGCCTGCCTCTCTGTCTGCCTGTGCTCGCTCTCTCTCTCTCCCTAAAAAAAAAAAAAAAAAAAAAAAAAAACGTAAAAAAAAAAGGTAAAATAAAACCAGAGGGAAATGTTGTCTATTGAAGATGCAGAGATGTAGTAGGTGAGAAAACTGTTGCTTTTTAAAACATGTATCTGTGTTACAGATGTAGTGCCTTTGACGAAATTCATTTCCTTGCGGGGAGGGTGGAGATGGCACATACTTGAACTGGAGAAAAGAAGTCTTAGAATTTGATACCACTTGGAAGTTTTAAGTAACCAGAACTTTCTCTGCCCCACCTCTGTTCACCTTCTCTTATGTCCCCAACCCCACCCCATGCTTATGCCACGCCCGATGCATGTTGTTGAGAAACAAATGACAAGTAAGCAAGTAATCCTAGGACTTGAAACAGAATACGCTTCCAAAGCCTTTCACTGTCTGTTAGATATTTGTCCAAATGTCTTACACTTTCTTCTAAACGACATGTATAATAATTTCACTGATCACTGAGATAGCTCAAAAGAGCAAACATAATCCCTGTCCTCAAAGAATTGCCATCTAATTGGGAAGATAACCGGGGTGTCAAATGATAATCCTGAAGAGCTACAATGTCTTGTTTTAAATGTAGCTCATTCTATACTAGTTCTTGCAAATGGAATATCAACTGATTGTAGATGAAGCAGGATATTGAGATAGTGGAGAGCTTATCATTCTCTTACCATTTCTGGGTACAGGGAATTGAATACAAGCAAAAGCAGAAACAAGAATGTAGAAAAGAAGAAAATATAGAATAGTGAGTCAAGGAGAATGTTTTAGATTTCATTTCCAAACATTCATCCCACAATGTCCAAATGCCACTTAAGAGAGAAATCACCTGACCACAAGCACAGGAAGAGAACCTAAATTATACCCCAAGCCCTGTGAAGCTTCCTTCAGAAAATCGAGGCAGCACATTTTTTTTTCTTGGCCCAGATGACACCATGGTCAGCACCAGGAAGAGTCGGGGAAGTTCTAAAATCGGAGCATTGATCATTGATAGTGGCAGGAAGTTTACAGCTGATTTTTTTTTTTTTTTGTAGCTTCTCTATGATCAGCTACAGTTTGAGTTTTTGTCCATGAGGCTCCAAGCCATAGACTTCTTAACTTTCCAGTTTTCTCAACGAATCACAAAGTGAGCCTTTTCTCTGTCAGGAATTCTTTCTCCATGATTCCAAACCCCAACATGTGCTTTCCAGAGCCTCAGATGTTTCGTTAGTTCTACAGATGTTTTGTAAATGCATTCCAGCAGAATTTGCCAGGGCTGCAGAGGGAATCTAAGGCTGATGGGAGTCACAGTTTGGACAGGGCTCGCGTTAGATGAGATGGAACCGGAAACCAAAACTTCTAACTGGCTTACCAGGAAGTCAGGAATTCACGAGAAGAGCGGAGAAGGAATTTCATTTCAAGGGGTGTTTTAAACATGCCCGTTTTGGGAAGTGGAAGGGTGTGGAAGCCCCTGGAGATGTTTCTTCACTGTTTTCCTTGGTGCTTGGCCTGCATATTATTTTCCACTGGGGATTTTTATTTTCTAAGTATAGAAAAAAGAGCAACCAAGATGAGCAGCTTCATTTTCAGAACTCCAGGTAAAGTGGCTTTTTTCACACTTGTGGCATTCTATAAAGGCTCTGAAATATCCCTCCAAGAGAAAAGGGCCAAGAATGTGATGACTATTGGCACAAATATGGAAATAAATGTTTTTTTAAAAAAAATACTTTATTTTAGCACAAGAGTTCAAGCTGGGGAAGAGCAGAGGAAGAGGGACAAGCAGATTCCACACTGAGTGTGAAGCCAGACACGGGTCTCAATCTCACAACCCAGATCATGACCTGAGCCGAAATCAAGAGTCAGACGCTTAACTGACGGAGCCACCCAGGCGCCCCAGAAATAAATGATTTTTTAAAACTGCTACAGTTTGTACAGAATACAATTCTCCTATTGTCCAGTTTTTCTTTGTGGAAGAAATAGAGTTACTGGTCTCAGCCTTCTGCTCCTAATTGTGCAACCCCCAGCTTCAGGAGCAAACTATTAAATTAAAGCAAATTGCTACAGTGGAAAAAGAAAACAAGACTGACAGGGTCTTTCTAGTAGAAAGTCTCTTTATGCACATATATGATCTGGAAGATCATAGTCTAAAAGACATATATATGTATGAACATACATACACGTGTATGTACATATACAGTATACATACCTGTTTATGTATACGCTACATATACATGTACATAGGTTTTCATCCAAATTTAGAGTTTGGAGTCTCCATCAGGAAGAATGCATAATAATATTTATATTAATATTCTATCAGCATTAAAACAAATTAGAGTATTTCTATTTGCTAAGTTTATGCTTTTAAAATACTAGAAACTGGGGTGCCTGGGTGGCTCGGTGGGTTAAGCCTCTGTCTTCAGCTCAGGTCATGATCTCAGGATCGTGAGATCGAGTCCTGTGTCGGGCTCTCTGCTCAGCAGGGAGCCTGCTTCCCCCTCTGCCGCTTTGCCTACTTGTGATCTCTGCCTATCAAATAAATAAAATCTTTAAAAACAAAAATTTTTTTAAAAGTTCACCATCTTTTTAAAAGTAGTAGAAACTGACACGAGAGAATATTTTACTCTGCTTTTCCTCGAGATATGCTGACTCAAAATACTTAATGACCAGTTGCAAATTTCCTGAATACTGATCTTTGCTCACATCAGCAGTTATTGATTTTAATTCAGCTGGCTGTGAAATTGTATTCTGGTGGAGCATTCCAAAATGCCCAGAGGTTTCTCAGCAGTTTTTTAGATGAGCTGTAATCCAGTCTTGTCCTTGGAAAGAATACAAAAAAATCAAGTTACCATAGCTCTGAAACGAAAATCTTACTGAAGCATTTGACATCGAGCAGAGTCAGGTTTTTGTTTCCTAAAAAGTAAGGAAGCTCTCTTAATTCCATCTTCAAGTTGTTATTCCCACTTTGAGAAAGAATTCTGAGTACAAAATAATTTTTTAAAGATTTATTTATTTATTGGGGGGGTGACAGGGAGAGGGAGATAGTCTTTTTTTTTTTTTTAACTTTTTATTTATTTGAGAGAGAGAGACAGAGAGCACAAGCAGGGGAAGGGGCAGGAGGAGAAGCAGACTCCCTGCTGAGCAGGGAGCCTGATTTGAAACTCCATCCCAGGACCCTGATATCATGACCTGAGCTGAAGGCAGACACTTAACTGACAGAGTCACCCAGGCACCCTGAGAAAGAGTCTTAAGCAGATTCCATGCTGAGCTCAGAGCCCACTGTGGGGCTCGAACCCACTACCCAGAGATCACACTCTGAACCAAAACCTTGAGTCAGCCACTCAACTGACTGTGCCACCCAGGTGCCCCCAAAATGATTTGTTTAAAGAAAGCAGCATTAGTTTTTGTCATTCTATTTAAAAAGAAACTATGTACTGAGAAATGCTGTTTAAAATGGAAAGGAAGGTCAAAATTTGAAGGTAGACAGAACAAAATGTCGTCAGGTAACAGGTGTGTAAAACCTGGCTCAACCAGGCGCTAACCCTGTAACTTGTCAGGGGAGGGATGTGTCTATTTGTGGCAGAGATGAAATAATTCATACTAGCATGTCAGAAAGGACATCCAGCACTCTACATATGTTCTCATGGTTAACCTTCACCATCACCCTAGTCAAGGAAGTATCAATGCCCCCTTTTGCAGATGAAGAAACAGCTCAAAGAGCTCTGACAATGTGCCAAGGCAAGCTGACTAATCTGTGACCAGTAAAGTCAGTCTGTGACCCACAGCTGAGCTCTTTCTCCTACATGACCATGTTAGGTTGTTCAACCTCTCTGAACTGCCATTTTCTTGTTAGTAAAATAAGGTGTGGGGGGTGCAGAATCCAACCTGACTAAGGCTCATTGTGAGGATTAAATACAATAATTTGGGGAGATCCCGGCATACTTCCTAGCGCATGGGTACTTATAAAATCCCAGCATTTTGGCCTCACCAGCAACCCTCCAGGCTCAGGTGTGCTTAGGCACCCTGATGGGAATGGGAGAGGGGTATGCTAGGGCGCATGCGTGAACAGGTGCTGCGGAAGAGAGGAAGACAGGTACCCAAAAGTCCTTCTGAGGTCTGCATAGCTTCGACACCGTGTTACAGAACTGACTTTTCTCCTCGGTAGCAAGGGACAGGCTTCATGCGGTGGCCTCTGAAAGCCCGTGCACTCTGTCACTGGCAGTTCATCATCTCCCCCAGCAGCGCAGCTGTGATAAGAACCAGATGACCTGAATTTCCTAAGCAAAGCCAGCAGCAGATATCTGGGACCGCGCATGCCTCAGTATCCACACGCTCTGCTGTCTACGAAAGTACAGCGAAAAGCTAATGGACTTTTACAAGAGCCCAATTAGAGCTTAACATCTATAAGCTCCCAGATCTGGGAATCACAGCCCCTCCCTCGTGAAGTTGGTGGCAGAACCAGGATTCCAGATTGCTAAAGAAGCCAAAGATTAGGTAAGATTTATGGAGACCTGATAGGTGAAGGAGAGTTACGAGTGGAATCTGAGGGTTCATTTTCAAAGCTTGGGACAGGGACAGGCGGTATCTGCGTGTAGGTTTCCCCGCCTGGCATGTGCTCGCCTCAGAAAAATGGTCCTCTCATCACCAGGGGGTTGCCCCTCTTTTTAATTTAGAGGGACACTGACATCCGTTCGTGCAGTCACATGCACGGCTCCAGATGGCTTAAGTGAAATGCTGTCTTGCAGGAGAGGAAAACCAGAGACTCAGGTGCCTTTGGGCTGATCTTGAATTAGTAAGAATGTCTCCCTGTGTCCTCCCGGTAACCCATTTGGCTACATTTGAAGATCTGGTGGGGCTTGAAAAACAGTTTGCTTAGGAATGTAACTTCATCCGTTCTGTGACTTCCATTTTACAAAAACCTATCACCCATTCCCTCAGCACCTTCTTCCATTTATGCTGATTTCCATACAGCTCTACCTCTTGTTCCGAAGTTTGGAAAAAATATTTTCCAAGGCCCCTGTATACATAGTGAATAGAACTCCAGAGTCTTTTTGTTGCTAATTTTTGTTTCACCCTACAACATTTTTCATAAGTCCTGCATAAACAAGCTTCTAGATAAAGTGGTCCATAGGAGGTCATCCTAAGATTTAGTGTCAAAGGTTCGGGGGCAGTGGGGATGCAGGGAGCTCTCCCTTCAAGTGATTACTCCAAGTGCTTAACTCCTTGTAGCTGTCAGGCTTCATTAACATGGTCCACCTGACACTTGGTTACTGATTTCAGAGCAATTGACTCAAACCAACCACAAAACCATCAGGTGAAAACCACATGTAGGTAAATCAGCAATGGCAGGGAAATGATGCCATCCCAAGATTGAGGGATTTAGGGAAGTTATTCTGATCATCTAATATTTTTGGGTAAATCGACTGGGGAAACAGTTGTCTTATGCACAGATATTAATAGTTGCCATTTAGTTCTTGGTTATTTTGTAGTAAACGCTCACCAACTCACCTGACACTGTTGCTGAGATGCCCTGCAGTGGGGTCAAGGGTGATCTCTTGGTCACTGTGCTTGAGAGCATCCATGACCTTGTTTCTGAGATGCTGAGATTACAATGCTACATTTATGTGACAGAAATCAAATCGGAAAGCATTGGCTTGGGTATATTTTAATTTTTTTTTTTTATTTATTAGTTAGAGAGAGGGAGAGAGCGAGCACAGGCAGACAGAGAGACAGGCAGAGGCGGAGGGAGGAGCAGGCTCCCTGCTGAGCAAGGAGCCCGATGTGGGACTCGATCCCAGGACGCTGGGATCATGACCTGAGCCGAAGGCAGCCGCTTAACCAACTGAGCCACCCAGGCGTCCCTATTTTAAAAGCTTAGTCTTTTGGTTTCAAAAGTGATCATCATTGTTTTTAGGCAACTCGTCATCTAGTCCTTATTTTTTTCTGCCTCAGTTTCTCTTGCTAGATGCAATTCAACGTTAACACTTAAAAAAAAAAAAAAAGAAAACTGCTATTGTGGTGAAGAGGAATGTGCATTCCCGAACACGAGAGAGTAAGCTCCAGTCCCATCTGGACCAGGCACAAAAGTTGTTTATACTGAAGGCCCTCTTAAAAACCGTAATAAGCAAATGCTGGTAGGTCTTAAATGACCTGCAGGGCATTGCTGCATTGACGTTTCTGCTCGTAGATGTAAAAATCTAGCAGGGTAGGAGCAGGAAAATCACTTTATTTTCGAACATTAAACATGGATTCAGTTGACATGAATTACATTTATTCCATTTGCTAAAAGTCAACTTGGAGTTTGTTCCAGTTTGAGAAACAGGCCCACGACTTACTTCTGGGTTCCCATGTGATCGCTCTAAGAGCAACGTGGGGACTTCGTGTGTCTAGTTGTGCCGAAACTTGTCACCCACAATGAGCTAAGAGATTTAGTCAACACAGTGTTACCTGAGAGCCATTTGGGTGCTGCTTTAGACAAGGAACATAAGAAACAAACAAAAACAAAACAAAAAAAAACAAGCAACTTCGGTGCAGACTTTGAAATAATTTGTTTCTCTAGAAAGGCAAAATCTCAACTATACATTTTTTCCAAAATATCTTACCCCAAGAGCAGCCAGAGGGAAACCTCCCAAGGATTTGGCATTCTGGTGTTCTTATCTCACATGGAAATGGGATTCACATGTGAATGCTGCGTGGGGCTGGGTTTTTTTGTTTGGTTGGTTTTTTGGTTTTTTTGTTGGTTTTTTTTTTTTTTTTTGCAGTTGTAATGATTGGATAGTGTCATAACTTGTGATCACTCATCTTACTCATTTTAATTGTTTCATGAATCCTAGCGTTTGTGATGTTGGTTTTCCTCTCAGATTTATTTAATTTGAATAAAATGAGGGACATTGCATCGGACAGATGTATGTTTGTCACACGAGGAGTCACGGCATCCAGCAAATACCACAGCTCTCGACAGAACCTCTTCCAGTCCCACAGAGCAAACTAAAAGGGAGCCAGAGGATGTACAATAAACTTGCTAAAAATCTGAAGCATGAATTTAATGGGTATATGGACAATGTATAGTTCATTGCCAAAGAGTCTTTTCTCCCTCAGTATATAATTAGGCTCTGGAAACCGAGTGCCCCATATTGCCTTGATTAGAAATTGATTTTATTAATCCTAAAAACCAGGCTTTGGAGCTCAGTTAAATACTTCCTTTAGGAAAAACAGACTTTGGGGTAACCAGTGTGTTTCTGTTACCCATTCTGTCCCACATATTTTAGGGTCCTTAAACTACTGACAGATCATGTCATGAGGCAAATGCAATGTGGCAGGTGGCCGAGAGGTTCTGCTGTGGGAACATCTGGGTTTTCAGAGAGATGATGCCTTAGGAGTAGAATGTTGCAGGTAACCCAGCAGGAAAAAACACTAGTACCTTCCCAGAGCACCTCCTACAATCTTTCAGAGTGCACATGTGTTTATAAATGATGGTAGCAATAAATAATGGAAATAAAAATGACAAATGCTTATATCATGTTAATTTAAGCCCTATTGACTTCTAAAAAATATATGTATCTATATATTTTTTGTGATGAAATGTATAAAATTGACCAGTTTAGTCATGTTTAGGTCTATTGTTCAGTGACATTAAGGATGTTCACAGTGCATCACCACTGTCCATCTCCAGGTTTCTCTCCATTTTCCCAAACTGTAACCATGGACTCATTAAAAGAGAATTGCCCATTCTTCCCAATGCCCCTTCCCCTGGCGACCACCACTCTACTTTCTGTCTCCATGGATCTGACTACTTGGGGTGTCTCATATAGTTTTTGTCCTTTCATGTCCGGTTTATTTCTCTTATCATGATGTCTTCAAGGTTCATCCACATTCCAAGTGGATTTTAAGGTGGAGTAATATTTTGTTGTGTGTATCTGTCACCTCTGAGTTATCCTGTCATCCATTCATGGGCACTTGGGTTGTTTTCAACCTTATGTGATTTTTTTTTTATATGTTAACTTGTTTTAATTCTCACAATCCTAGTCTTTATGATCCTTATTTTCTGATCAGAAGCAGAAGCGTTAAGAGATCACAACAGAGAAACTCTGGAGACAGGATTCTGCTCCAGGCTGAGTAGGTCCTTCAGTCCATGCTCATAACCAATATGCTAGCCTGGGCTAGCCCTTTGCAAATGATTTATGAATCTAAATAAAGCTCGCATTAGTTAGATAAGTCTTGATACAACATTCTGAGGTGAGGTTTCTGACGTCACTCATCTAGGTTTTAAAGCTCCAAGGAGTCGTCAGTTTGACAGCAGAGCCCCACAGCTCTGATATATAAAGAAGCCCATTACTGCAAAATAAACCATTTCCTGAGAGGCTAGAGAATGTTCTTTTCTTTTTCAGGAGTTCCTCCTTTTTGGATGATAACACCTTGACTAGACCTAGGTAGGCTATGAGAAAGGGATTAAAAAAATAAAAATAACCATAACATCAATAACAAGAGGAGTTCCCATTTATAGACCTACTATGTGCCAGTCACTTTACTTACATTATCTCAGGTTCCCCCAATGCTTCATAAGAGGTGAACCTCCTGTCACCTCCATGTCCCATCCTTCTGCAGTATTGCATGCCACCTCTCTCTTCAGAGGGAAACCTGAAGATGAAATGGTCATTTTGTCTAACATGTATATTTTCCTTAGGGTTTGTTTTTTCCCAAATATAAATAGTTTTGAAATTGTTCTGTTTGCCATAAGTATGTTCTTGATTGATAGGAGAAGATACTGTCTTTAGTGTGTGGTTATCATCTTTAATTTACTCGGTGAAATAATTTGACCCCCGTTTACATTATCTATTTGTAGAACTGTGGCTATGGATTCAATTGTGGCCCCCACCGTGATTCATATCTTGAAGTCCTAAGGCCCCATGTGGTGGTATATGGAGATGAGGCCTTCTGGAGGTAATGAGTTTAGATGAGGCCATGAAAGTGGGGATGAGATTAGTGTCATTAGAAGAATAGACACCACAGAGCTTGCTCTTTCTCCTCTCTCTCTCTCTCATACAAAGCAGAGGCCATGTGAGTGCACAGTGAGAAGGTTGCCTTCTGCAACCCAAGGGGAAAGTTCTTATCAGGAGACCCATGCCATCACCCTGTCCTCTGTTCTCTGACTTTCAGCTTCCAGAACTATGAGAAAATATGTTTTTATTGTTTAAGCCACCCAGTCTGGTACTCTGTGATGGCAGCTTAAGCTGACTTATACAACTGTGTACGTACGTATACGACATTCTCAATTTATAGTAATTATGGGCAATATTTATTAGTGCTTTACTCTGAAACTAGTCCTAGGCTAGGTGCATTTAACTAATCTTCTTATATAATATGTCTGTGTGCATGTACATAGGGGTATAATTATAATATTATGCCCATTTTATGGAAAGGGAAATTATAGCATAGGTAGGTGGCTGTTTAATTGTTCAAGGACATATAGTAAAAACAGAATCCATATCCAACCCAGGCAGTTTCTAACCCCAGAGCCTATTCTATTAATTATGGCATAAATTTTATCTTTGACGCTTAGGAGAAAAGTAAGGCTCAACACGGAGTCCAGGACATAACAATTTTTTATATAGTCAGTGCAGATTTCACTGGAAGCCTGTCAGTAACAAGCAAATCTGTCAAGAGGCCATCCTGCGTTACTGAGGTGACTTCATGAAGTTATTCTAATTAACAAGTGTGAAATCTGGAAATGATGTTCCTTCATTTAAAAAAAGTCAATTGTATGAACTGTTAAATTTTGGAAGGTCATGCTGGTAATCATATTTCAAGTTTCTTAGAACAGAAGCATCTCTGACAACAGTTTCTCTGTTTTCACAGAGAGGTAGTAGACGAGAAGACTTCTGAGCCCAGGACAAAATTGTGACTTTTTTTTTTTTTTCAAAGATTTGATTTATTTATTAGAGAGAGAGCACAAGCAGGAGGAGAGGCAGAGGGAGAGGGAGAGGGAAAAGCAGACTCCCTGCTGAGCAGGGAGCCCAATGTGTGGCTCGATCCCAGGATCCTGGGATCAGGACCTGAACCAAAGGCAGATGCTTAACCAACTGAGCCACCCAGGTACCCCAAAATCATGACTTCAGTGCAAAATGTGACTTCCTCTTTTTATCTTCCTCTCCCCCAGATTCCTATTTCTTGCCCCCTTTTCTCTTTGCTCCATTGTCCAGTCTCTTGTTGCTTTTAGTCATGGCCCAGGGTCCCTAAACTCAAATACATGCCTCCCCAAACATATACACATTATTAAATCAGAAAGAATCTGATTCATGTTTTCATCTCCAGCAAGGCTACCATAGATATACATACAGAACACCCTCCCTTCAGGACGCATGTTTTAGGGTTCAGTGGGAACATGATACTGACCGCCCCTTTTTTTTTTTCTCACAGAGCTCCAGGACCACACGCTCTGAGGAGGACCGGGATGGCCTGTGGGATGCTTGGGGCCCATGGAGTGAGTGCTCACGCACCTGCGGTGGAGGGGCCTCCTACTCGCTGAGACGCTGCCTCAGCAGCAAGTAAGTCCTACACCCCAGAGGGTGGGGAGTTTGTAAGGCCCAAACGTAGTGGGTTCAATGCATAGTTTTGTGATTGGGTGTATGCAGAATGTTTGGTGATGCACAAATTCAGATGGATTTTTTAAATTTTTAATCCAAAAATTAAATCTGTGCATCTACAGCTATGTTACTTATATACTTTAAGGTGATAAGTAATATTGTCTCATTTACCAAGCAAATTTTGTCTGTTTTTGTGTTAGAACTGGAAGGAGAATATATGGTTGGAAATGGACCTAGTATGTTAAGCTTCATAATATCTTGGAGTTGTTGAGCTTAATTACAGTGGCAAGACTAGCAACAATATTAACATTGACAACACATTCAGTTTCTGGTGGATTCCAGTGCCATCAAGCACTTTGCAAATGAGTGATATGTTGGTTTGGTGTTTTCGATGTTGCAATGGCTGAAAGTTCCCTAAGGTTATTCAGTTCAATAAGTGATGAAATTTGCACATAAGAAGATTTGGGTGAACAGAAACTGTTGTGCGAATTGGGCATGGGCATGAGGGCAGTGGAGAAGGTGGAGAGTGGCTAATGGGTTCTAAGCTGAAAGTAAAGGCCTAGAGACTTTAGAATAAAAGTCTACTTGGAATAATAATTCAGAACTGTATCTTGAGCTGTGTGGTCTATGACTAGAGTTTTCTCCAAACTATAAAATCCAAAGTACGATAGTAATATTTTTTAATGAAAGATTTTTATTGACACTGAAAAGGGTTACATGTGACAAGTTGAAAGTTTTGATGGAAATAACTCTATATTATAAAACATGAAACAGAAGAAGGAAAAACACATATATCTGCTGATTCTTGTAGACTTTTCATAAATAGCAGAAAGTAGAAAGACGTAGGTTCAGAAAAATGTCAGCTTACTCTAATAAGTAAGACTTTCTTGGAGTCAAAATCCAAGTCTCCTTCCTTTCTCTGTTCCCCAGGCTTGCACATGGTCTGAGAGATAGGTGTTCCTTCACTAAATGCACTATAATTGGAGGCCATTTTGATTCCAGGCAGATCCGGGTGGAAATGATGTACCCTGGGAAACCTGGCCAAAGGGTATATCCTGCAAGAAACCAGATCAGTTCTGCTATTTAGCCACGCCCGGTTTTGGGTCTAGTCTGAAGATGAAGCTATTGGATTGCCTCCACTAACATATTTGTTTGTCATCTTCGGAGGCCAGTTTCATATCAAACCAGATCCCTGCACTGATCAGGAAGAACAGACCTTTCATTTTTATAATTCACCTCTTATCTTAGTCTTAAATATCAAGAACTTCCTCCATCTGTGTAGCACGATGCTACACGGTGAGAGCACTGTGAGCTATAACTGATAACACATCCATCAGTAAAGCCAAAATGTACAAATTTGAAATGTTCCTATCATGCAGTTTTCTCAGATTGCCATGCCTGAATATTCTACAGGGGTGAGCCAAAACTTGTGTCTCACAAAGGCTGGGAAGGAGTGTATAGGAGCTGTCATACAGGTTCACTGATGTCAGTGCTACAGTGTGAGAATCTTGTACTGAGTGAGAGATGGACAAACAACGTAAGGGATAAATTACAATCACAGATAGAACTCTATCATTCGACAAAGCATCAAGTATTGATGTTATGTGAAATTCACAACTACCACTTAAAAAATCGCCTAGTAACTAAGACTCCAAATGTTAGCATTTTATTAAGATACTATAAAGGATATCAGCTGTCATCTACTCACAATGAATTGGAAAAGTAAAATGTAAATTCTAAAAATGTAAACATATAGGCTGTATGTCCCTATTTGACTTTAAAAACTATTGAAAAAAAAAATACATCGGGTGGCTGGGTGATAGACATTGGGGACGGTATGTGCTATGGTGAGTGTGAGTGCTGTGAATTGTGTAAGACTGATGATTCACAGACCTGTACCCCTAAAACTAGTAATACATTACATGCTAATTTAAAAAAGGAAGATTTAAAGTCCTAAAAAAGACACAAGCCTCACACCTTATGTAAAGATTAACTGGAATTATGTAATACCTCTAAATGCAAAATCTTGCAGAAGAAAAAGAGGCAGAATATGTTGTGGCCTTAAGTTGGGCACAGATTTCTTAGATACAACAGTAAATTCATGATCGATAAGGAACAATAAAAAAAAGAAAGAAAGAAAAATATGGGAAGTAAACTAATACAGTAAGTAAACTCATAGGAAGCTAAAACGTTGGGGGGAGGGGGCACACCACCAGCCTACCATGGATGGTCCTCTGTGGCCTTTTTTATTCATTTTGAATAGCTAATCAACTTAATGGATTTTCTCTCCTCTCCACTTCAC
Organism: Taxidea taxus jeffersonii; assembly: GCA_003697995.1. Classification (NCBI taxonomy): domain Eukaryota; kingdom Metazoa; phylum Chordata; class Mammalia; order Carnivora; family Mustelidae; genus Taxidea; species Taxidea taxus. Next base: position 169,802 of record ML110347.1, on the reverse strand, counting down.
ATTTAGACATCCAAATTTCATTTGATCACCTTATACTCTTGAGAAAGATCAGAGGTTATCAATGTATATGTCCTTCAAGGCCCAGCAGAATATGTGTTGTAGTCTACTGGTAAGCATTCAGATTCAACCTAAGTAAATCCTATCCACCTGCTGAATTAATTTGCTTGGCCAGTTTTCCAGGCGTGGTGATAATGTGCTCACAGGTCACTTTTAGCTCTGATATTTTTAAGTCTATCAACTAATAATTATTCTATTCCAAATATGATAGAACTGTAAAAGCAGTTAAAATACCCAGCTTCTATGGAATAAAGGACAACTATTCAACTTCTGGAGTTAATTATGTTCTGTGATGGATGGGGAGCTTGTGAAAAGGGTTTCTTAACTTTCTGAGTTCGAGAACATCTTCTCTGAGTGATCTTGTGAAGTGTCCAGGAAAATAAAAATCAGTGAAGGGAAAGCAGAGTGACAATATGGACAAGTATTAAATATAAAATCCTTCATTCTCACTGGCAGTGCTTGATGCTGGAGAAAAAGCCCAGACCTAGCAAAATACTGGGCAGAATCTTTTCTTTGACTTCTACCCCAACAAAGGCTCATAGAAAGTAAGCAGTGCTTATTTTTCCCAATTTCTGATATTGGAGTGTTGATAATTGCCTTTACTTGCAACCCTGGTTTGAGCAATAAAGGAAGGCACCATATAAACTTTTTTCTATAGTCTTTACTAATTTCTATAAGATTATGTTAAATTTCATTGAGTCACTCTGATAATGCCACTATTTTTTTCTCTCCAAATTTTTATTTAAATTCTAGGTAGTTAACATGTAGTGTAATGTTGGTTTCAGGAATAGAATTTAGTGATTCATCACTTATATACAACAGCCAGTTGATACAGGGCTATTGCTAATCTTCCATCACTAAGTCGTCTTTCATTTTTACATCATAATGTCTGCTTTTTGTTTTTTTTAATTAGAAAGCAAACTATACCTACTTGTACTTTATAATTATTTTAAGTGAATTAAAAGTGTACCAGCTACCATGAGAAGCTGTTGCTTCTCTCAGATTCTTCACTTTCTCCTACCAAATACTCCAAAATAATATTTTTAACATACACATTTTTCTGACTGATCTAGTAGTGTGTCTTGTTTAGTGGAAATTATCCTTCCTCAGCCTAAATTACTTAAGCATATAGTTTTAAATTTGATACTAAGGATCTGTCTCTGAGAGCTCTAACTTTGTCTTTGGCCAGTTAATTTAAGTTTTCCCATAAGGAGTTCCAGATGCATAAGGCACTTAAGAATACTGTGCATAATGTCATATGTACCACTGTATTAGTTCTGTGCCAAGACCAAGGTCAAGGGGTAAACAGCAGTTCATTTGAAATGGCAATGAGTCAGGTAGCTGGATGCTCTTAAGTGCGGTGTAAACCTTTATATTGGTGCCCGAGGAAGACTTAAAGGTCTTTTATGACATTTTTTGCTTTCTGAAATGCCAAATTAATCTCCAGACTAATATATAGTATAGATTAATAGATTAATACACTTAGAGTAGAATATTTTGTTAAATCCCAACGGATTAAATGAAGGGCTTGTCAGATTTATATATACCGAAACAGCAAAAAATGGCTTGCTTATAAAGGATGAAAGCATTTTTTTTCAAGTTGATAAATTTCATACTGAATTTTTGAGTTAAATAGAATTTTTGGGGCTGAATAAAATTACTAGATGAACAAGAAATAAAATCATCACACTGTGGAAGTACCTAAAAAAAGAAGATTATGATATTATTCCAAAGGGTTGTGGCTGCCAGAATGTTGTCAATATAAATACAGAAAAATTAAAATAAACATCCTCAAGGAGTCTTATCTCACACTAATGGGGAAGATCATTCAAACTTGTCATTTCATAATAATTGTACTAAGGGAAAGTAAGCTAACTCCTCTGATTTTTTAATTGCAAACATAATTTTTCTCCCATAAAAATATTGATACTTACAGTAATATAAGCTTTAGTTAGCAAGTAGTTTCTACACCATATAATAATAAATATCAAAAGAAAAATCTTAACATTAAGATTTGGCTTCTTAAACAAATATTTTTTTCTTTTAAAGTCATCTCATCTCTAGCATAACATCCAATTAAGATTCATTGCACTTGTTTTAAGAGGTTTTAGAACCTTCAGCTAAAATGAGCCCCAAAGCAAGATTTATCTGTTATTCTTCATCTAGTGTTATATGTTATCAGCCTTGTTTTCATTGGAAATGCTTGAGTTTTTGTTTAAAAGAAAGATGTACAAGTTCTGAATGAGTCCAACTTCTCTGTCATTTATGTGAGATGTTCTTTTCATTGTGTTAGGAAAGATTTCATATTTTAGGATGTTTAAGAGTTTGTGGTTGCCTTCCTTTTACTTTCAGGATTAAAGCCTAATCTAAATATATTACCAGGACTTCTAATAGTTCTTTAATGGTCCAGATCATATATCTTAGAGGTCTGTCCCCTCCCCACCCCCATCAAGGTTTGATCTCCTTTCAGGAGAATACTGAATGTTTAGAACCAATTTATGGCCTATTTTATCCCATAAACTTGTTTGTTAAAATTAAAAATGGTTGGAAATCTGTTTGGTGTCCATAACCCCTACTAGCCATATTGGGAATTTGTAACTCTTGGTTGTCTTTTTTCTGTTTATTTAAAAAAATTCCTTATTTGGTTAGTTCAGTAGCCCATTTGAAGCCTATTTCTCCACAATTTTCTTTTTTTTTTTTTCAAATACTTTATTGAGATATCTTTGACATGTAAAAAGAACATATATTTAAGGAGTACAACTTAATGTTTCAGTATATTCATACATTGTTAAAAGATCACTACAATGAAGCTAAATAATTTATGCATCACACCTACATAGTTACTGTATGTGTATGTATATGTTGAGAAGATTTAAAAGGTATCCTCTTTCAACTTTCAAGTAAATATACAGTATTTTTCACTGTTACCACCATGCTATACATGAAATCTCCCAAACTCATTCATCTTGCATAACAGAAACTTTGTACCCTTTGACCCTTCTCCTCATTTCTCCCTCTCCTCTGCTCCTGGTAAAATTATACTTACTCTCTGTTTTTATGAGTTTCACTCTTTCAGATTCCACTTATAAGTGAGATCATGCAGTGCTTGTCTTTTCTGTGTCTGGCTTATTTCACTTAGGAGAATATCCTCCAGATTCTTCTGTATTGTTACAAATGGCAGAACTTCCTTCTTTGTTAGACTAAAGAATATTCCATTGTGTGTACATACCACATTCTCTTCACCCATTTCTCTGTCAACGGACATTTAGATTGTTCCCATGTCTTGGCTATTATGAATAATCCTGTAGTGAAAATGGGTATAGATATCTTTTCAAGACCCAGATTTCATTTCCTTCGGATATATATATTTAGAAGTGCAATTGTTGGATCATATAGTAGTTGTATTTTTAATTTTTTAAAGAACTTCCATAATCTCCCATAATAGTTTTACCAATTTACCAATTTGCTTCCTACCAACAGTATACAAAGTTTCCCTTTTCTTTACATCTCATAAACACTTGTTACTTTTGTCTTTTTGATAATAGTCATTCTATGGGTATGAGCTGATACCTCATTGTTGTTTTGATTTGCATTTCCCTGATAATTAATGATGTTGAACACCTTTTCATGTGCCTGATGGCCATTTGTATATCTTCCTTTGAGAAATATCTATTTAGGTTCTTTGCCCATTTTTTAGTTGGATTATTTGATTTTTTTTACAATTGATTGTAGGAGTTTCTCATATATTTTAGATAATAACTCTTTATCAGGTACACAGTTTGCAAATATTTTCTCTCATTATGTAGATTGCCTGTTGACTTTGTTGATTGTTTCCTTTGCTGTACAGAAGCTTTTTAGTTTCACCCAGTCCCACTTATCTATTTTTGGTTTTGCTGCATGTGGTTTTGGTGTCAAGACAAAAATTATTGCTAACACCAATGTCAAGAAGCTTTTTCCCTATTTTTTTTCTAGCAATTTTACAGCTCCAGGTCTTACATAATTAAGTCTTTCATCCATTTTGAGTTGATTTTTATATTCACTGTGAGAATAAGGGTCCAATTTCATTCTTGTGCATGTGGATATACAGTTTTCCTAACATCATTTATTGAAGAGACTGTCTTTTCCCCATTGTGAGTTCTTAGCACCCTTGTCAAAGATTGGTTGACCAAATATGTGTGAGCATGCTTAAGAGCTCTTTGTTTTGCTCCATTGGTCCAAATGTCTGTTTTTATGCCTTGCATACTGCTTTGATTACTATAGCTTTGCAATATAGTTTGAAATCAGGATGTGTGATGCCTCTGGCTATGTTCTTCTTTCTCAGGATTTCTTTGGCTATTTGGGGTCTTTCGAAGTTCCACCTCAATTTTAGGTTTGTTTCTCTATTTCTGTAAAGAATGTCATTGGAATTTGGAAAGGGAGTGTATTGAATCCATAGATCACCTTGGGTATTAAGGACATTTTAACAATATGGACATTCTTCCAGTCTGTGAACGTGGGTTATCTTTCCATTTATGTATGTGTTTAATTTCTTTCACAATTGTTTTTTAGTTCTCAGGGTATAAGTCTTTCGCCTACCTGGTTAAGTTTATTCCTAAGCATTTTATTCTTTTTGATGCAGTTGTAAATGGGATTCTCTTAATTTCATTTGTTATTAATGTGTAGAAATGCCACTAATTTCTATGTTGATTTCGTATCCTGAAACTTTATTGACTTTGTTTCTTAGTTATAATAGTTTTTTGTTGTTGGAATCTTTCAGTTTTTCTCCGTAGATGATCATGCCATCTGCAAAGATCATTTTGTTTCTTCTTTTCCATTTAGATGCCTCTAATTTCATGTCCGGTTACTTCAACTAGGACTTTTGTACTTTGTTAAATAGAAGTAGTAAGAATGGGCATTCTTGTTTATATTGGATCTTAGAGGAAAAGTTTTCAGCCCCATTGATTATGATGTTAGCTGTGGGTTGTTTAAGTATGACCATCATCATTTTGAGCTAAGTTCCTTTTACACCTATTTTTAAAGGTTTTTGGGTGTTCTTTTTATAATTATGAACAGCTACCGAATTTTGCCAACTCTTTTTCCTGCATCTGCTGAGATGACCATGTGGGGTTTATCTTTCATTCTAGTAATGTGGTGTATGACTTTGATTGATACATATATATCGTACCACCCTGGCATCCCACAGATACATCCTGTGTGGTCATCCTGGTAATGCGCTATTGAATTCCATTCAATAGAATGGCTAGAGTTGTATTGATGATTTTTGCAACCATGTTCATTAGGGGTATCGGCCCATCGTTTTCCTTATTTGCAGTGTATTTGTCTGGCTTTGGCATAAGGGCAACACTGGCCTCAGAAGATTAGTTTGGAAGTGTTCCCTCCTCTTCTATGTCTTAGAAGGGTTTAAGAAGAATTGCTATCATTATTTTTTAATGTTTAGTAGAATTCATCAGTGAAACCATTAGGTTCTGGTTTTCTTTGTTGGGAGGTATCTGATTATTGATTCAATCTTCTTATTAACTATTCATCTGGACTAGAAAAAGAACAGACTAGGTCCACAGTTACCAGGACAAAAAGGAAATAATAAGGATGAGATCAGAAATGAATCAAATAGCACTGAGAAAAACCACAGACAAAACTCAACTAAACTAAGAGTAGGGGTTTTGTTTTTGTTTTTTTGTTTTTGGAAGAGACAAACAAAATCAACAAACTTTTAACTAGACTATAGGAAAAAGAGAAGATGAAACTAAAATCAGAAATCAAAGAGAAGGCATTACAATGGATGACTCAGAAATTAAAAGGACCATAAGGGACTATTATGAACAGTTACATACCAACAAATTGGATAACCTAAAAGAAATGGGTAAATTCTTGAAAACATATAACCTTCTAAGAGTGAATCTCCTCAATTTTCATTAATTCAGTTAATAAATACTTACTGAACATCTACCATGGATAGGCAATTATAATTAAGGATAAAAGGCCAAAAGGTCAAGCATCCCCTTTGGGGGATTTACCAAATTATCAAGTTCCTACTTGAGTTGCAAAATATTTTCAGAAGACAATTTCACCCAGTTCTGTAATTAGGTAATATATATGTAGCAATGGTCTTATCCCTAACTGTACTTGAGAATCACCTAGACATCTTTAAAAAACAAAAAAAACTGGGCCCCACAAAAAAAAAAAAACAATTAAATTCAAATCCAGGTGCAGTCCTAATCTCAATAAATTTTTAAGAAGCTCTCCAAATAATTTTAATGTATATCCAGTGTTAAACGTGCTGCTCTTTTGAAGGGGATGATAGCGAAATGATTCAGCCTTCTGGGAATTTAGAGATTGGGGCAATAAAGAAAAGAAGAGATTTTCTGATAAAGAAATTCGTATATGTTTTGATTCCTCAAGTTTCTAGGAAATGATCAAATCTGTAACATACAAAGAAAGTCCTGGGCACCAGCCTATCAGGGCATAGAAGTAGTGATTTTCCTTACACTTCTGCAAGCCAAGAAAATAACTTTTCTGAGTAGTTACACAATTGTCTAGTATTGGTCAAGGTCAACCTTGCCCAAATTGGCAAATGGACTAAGTAATTTCTCAAGTTTTATTCCATTCCAGTATTATGACTCTTTATGCCTCCAGGTTGTTAGTGAATGACTAAGTTAATGCCCAGTAACTGGGGTATTTTATACAGATTCATGGAGATCTACCTCCCTTTGATTCATTAAATTTCTTATCCATAGAATGGAGTTTAACTGTCTATCTTCAGTTCATCATCTGTCATTACCCTTAATAGGCTTCCTAATAGTACTCGATTTCTGTTATATCTGTTTGGGCCAAATTTGTGCAATAGAAAAGAGGAGTTTATCTAACCCTAGCTGTTTTTGCTTAATTTTAGCCACTGGGGGGGAGGGGGTTGGCAAGAAGGAGGGGGGCAGGTAGGAGAAGGATAAAGGGAAAGAATGAGAGATTGATAGAAATTAAAGGGACACCAGGTATTACGTGTTAAGACCAGGGATACCCGAATTGCATACACTAGGGGAAGGATGCTTTACCTGGAGGCAAAAAGAATAAATAGAGAATACTAAGTAACATCATATTCATGTGCAGTCATCAGCTGAAACCCAGAACTACATATGCCAACCTTAAGTAGCTGCACAGCCAATCCCTACCTCTGGGCTTTGGGGTAGGACTTACTCATTGAGACTGATATCTTCTCCTAGTGGGAGAGAGTCACCTGTTTGGGAACCTGGCTCTCCTAATAGTGTGTTTCACTGTCTCTGTGAGAACCTTTCACCTTTTTCTGTAGACTACCCCTTTAATTTTTTAATCAAACTGCTACTCTTGGCCCCACTATGTTCTAGCTCTGTGACGCTGGATAGGGTTTTCAGTTTTTCTGGGATTTCGTTTACTCATCTATGATGTCAAGTGGGCAGTGCCTGGAACAGTATAGGTGTTCAATAAATATTTATATCTAGCAAATGTCTGAGGTGTCCTTCAACTCTAAAATTGAATGTGTGACCCTGAGACAGAGAGCTTTTCTCCTCCACATATTCAGTCAAAACCCATTTTGCTGCCAGATAGGAAGAGGAACAAAGGCTGCTCTTAATATGAATGGTTTTAAAGAAAAATGTTGTTATTCTCCAGGCCCCTATCTTGCAACAGACATCTGGGTGATATGGGCGGATTGAAGAACTTTTGTCTGTAGCCAAAATAATTCATAAATTCCCAGCTCCGGGGTTGTGTCGGGTGAGGTTGTGAGAGTCCTAGAGTTTCATAATATACATTTTCCTCATGGGGAAGATGGAAAAGTTGGACTTGATGTTGCTAAAACACATTTGTTTTTATTCTCATTCTTTGCCTCTTTTGGCTACTGAGCAAGTGTAAGATCATTTGCAAACCTTATGGCATGTGTGTATGTATAAAAAAGTACATGTCCTTCCTGCTAGTGGATCTCGAGCCAAAGACAGCAATCCCCCTACCCCACACCCCACCATCTTTCAGAGGGAACAAATGCATTGCGGTGGCAAATATAAGTTAGAGTAAATAGGTGAAAATAAACAGAGTCTGTTTAAAAAAAAAAAAAAAAGCCGTAGCTTCCTTCCTCTGGTAACTGTTTTGTTTCATTTTATACTTTTCATCTTCATTTTATTATAGAAAGATTCCAATCAGGTTTCCAGGGTCAAAACTTAGAGCAAATATTAGACCAAAAGTTCTCCATGGTCTCCTCATAGCATTTCCTTCTGTTCTACAGCTTCTCTCTTTCTTTGACCCACTTGCCCTTCCTTCCTTCCTGCCCTTCCTCCCTCCCTCCTTCCTTCTTTTCTTTCCTCAGAAAATGCGTCTGGAGTGCTAACTATACACCAGGCCCTTTGCTAAGTACTGGGGCTCAGAGATCAAAACATAGACGGCAGGGGGAGAAAAGCAAATAAAAGAAACAAAAAATAAGTTTTGTTTTTTTAATGTGAAAACATCCCTGGACAGCTAGAGGACTGTCCTGGTCCTTTAAAAACCTGACCACATTGTTTGTCACCTCTCGGCCTCTTCTCTAATGAGCCTCTAACCTACAATATCCCTCCCCGCCCATGCCCAGCTGGCAAAATTCTGACTGATATTTAAAGCTGCATCCTCTGCGGTGTCCCTCAGTCTCACTTTGCTATACTTAAAAGTCGCTGTCGTTCCCACCACTTTGAGTTACCTTTCCATGACCTGGCATGTGTTAGTTATGTGTATGGCATTGTCCCCTGCTACACACAATCAGTGTATGGGCACAGGTTCTGTCGTGCTTGTCTTTAGATCTTCTGTCTGGCACACAGCAGATACCTGCCCACTTCAGTGCTGGACAAATTTACTGAATAGAATATTAGGGCCAGGAGCCTGCTGTAGGTCTGTTTCTTGAGTTACCCCTTCTTCCTTCTCACTCTTGGGACACATGGGGCCCATATAGGACATCACACTTCAAATACTATCTTCATGACCTGAGCCGAAGGCAGAGGCTTTAACCCACTGAGCCACCCAGGTGCCCCTCAAATATTATCTTCTTAAGTACTTCTCTCTGACCAGCTTGTCCCTTTGTCCAACTCCTTTTGCATGTAGTATCCAGACCATACCCGCTAATTGTTGACTATGAAGTAGACATTTGTGTGTTTTACATAGGCTGGTGTGGATTTTTTTCCAATGAAATTACAACTTAGAAAGAGTCAGAAAGGTCCTCATTTTTCTATCTCTCCCAGTGCCTTGCATAGTACTGGTTTAGATTGGAGGCTCAATAAATGTGTTAAGAGATTATGAATCTGAGAGCATTATACAAAAGCTTGTTTGCCAGAAACCCTGCACGAGGGCTCATTTTCCCTGTCAGACTGCTTACTGTACATTTTCTCATTAGATTTTCTGAGCAGTATGCTTGGAGCCGTTCCTGGCATCATCAGAAGTTGGGCATGATCATTGCGGTTTACATTGTCCTTGTTCTTGCTTTCGGCTTTTTTGATTACATGGGCATACTCCTCATTTTCAGAACCTCAACCCATATTTGTGAGAACACAATGCCTTGTTGTAACACGTCTGTCTTTGAAGAACAGGCAGAGATATGTAAAATCATACTTGTTTGGGAAAAAAAAAAAAAAACTTGGCAGGGATTTTTGTAGTTGTAATTAAGAACATACCAAACACTCATAGTAGCAAATAAACCAATTGGAAACTCAGGGGACACACTCCAAAATCCAGCCTATCCTCACATGAGTCTAAATTTTAATTTAACAGCTCTGCAGACTCTCAGCTGCTAGAGAATCTATAAAGGTTAGAGAAGATTTCCTTAGTTTCCTATGGTAGAGAAAACATCAAACAAGCAGAGGGAATGTCTTCTCAGAATGTTTTCTCCAAACCTACATCATCTCCATTGATATTGAATTAGTTCTCTACATGAAGTTTTTTTTTCCTTAAGATTTATTTTTTATTTGACAGAGAGAGAGAGAGAGAGAGAGAGATCACAAACAGGCAGAGAGAGAGAGGAGAAAGCAGGCTCCCTTCCAAGCAGAGAGTCTGATGCGGGACTCCATCCCAGGACCCTGAGATCATGACCTGAGCCGAAGGCAGGGGCTTAACCCACTGAGCCACCCAGGCACCCTCTACATGAAGTTTTAACCCCCTCTGTATGCATGAGAGGTCTCCAAGCTGGTACAGTATTTAGAATGTTTTTTATAATGAGAGATTAGTATAGAGCAGAAGTGGTGAATTATAAAACTAAGGTTACAAAAATATGTTATCTATGCCAAAGAAACACTTTAAAGTCGAGGTCTCCATTTATGGCACCGCTTTTAAAATTTGGGCCTCTGCTACCCCCTGTTCTGTTTAAAATTGCTCTGAAAATGCAGCTTTTAGGCCAACTGTTCTTTTGGCATCTGAGGCCACGTTAGAACGTCTGGCAGATTGAGAAGAGCTAGTGGGACACTAGGGCTGTGTCTGGTCCCAGCCAGCTCACCTACTGATGGATGATGCCTGGCAGCCTGCCTCCTTGTTGTTTGTTGTATTATTACGACAGAAAGCATTTTCAAAAGCTACATTTATCAAGCTGTCATAATAGTTTGGCTTGTGTATCTATCTACTCAGAAAAAAAAATAAATCTCTCCCTCAACCCTAATCTGTTTAAGCCACGTGAGACATCACATGGAGAAGGGGCAGTCCAAAATGAACAGGGCATCCTGTGTGAATGTGAGGAAGTTTCAACTAAATGCCTAAAAGAAGAGAGATTTTTTATGCATACATTTGAAAGCCCCATAGCACTCAAGACCTGTCTTTCCCTGTTTCAAGGGTACTTTTCCATTTCGAGTTGTATGTGTTGCAGATGCATTATTTCTAGAATTTTGGTGACTTTGTCAAAGGAAGGAGATTTAACCTCAAGGAGGAAAAACATTGAAGTTTGCCACAAAGAAGGTCAAAGATACCTATTAAAGTTTAAGATCTGTTTTTCTTTGGCAAGTGTCACCAGATTAAGCATTATTTGTTTGTTTTTTAAGATTATATTTATTTATTTGAGAGGGAGCACACAAGCAGGAGGTGGGGAGAAGAGGGAGAGGGAGAGGCAGACTCCCTGCTGAGTAGGGAGCCTGATGGGGGGCTCAATCCCAGGACTCAGATTACAGTCCTAGCCAAAGGCAGACGCTTGACCCACTGAGCCACCCAGGTGCTTGAAACATTACTTGTTATGGAGAATCTTGTAAGCAAGTTTCTTATTACTTGAGAGAGGTCTGGGAGCTCATGGCTGTTGGAGGTGGGTAGAGAGAGATTCAAAGTCTGTCTAGAGTAAACATGCACTCATTAAATGTTTGTTAAAAATATTTCAAATCTAGCGGTGCCCAGGGGCTCAGTAAATTAAGCGTCTTACTCTTCATTTTGGCTCAAGTCACGATCTCAGGGTCATGAGTTGGAACCCTGAGTCAGGGCTTGAGATTCTCTCTCTCCCTCTCCTCTACCTCCCGCCCACCTCCCAACCCCGCTCTTGCTCTTTCTCTCTCAAAAAAAGAAAAAAATTCAAATCTATTAATGTTAATAAAGCACTCACTGGGGATGCATACTAGAACATCTCCAATTATTCACTGGTATAGTATATAATGACTATATAATATAAACATGGTTATCTGCAGATACGTTTTTATTGAGGTATAATTGACATATAGCATTGTAGAGGTTCAAGGTACACAATGTGTTGATTTGGTGGGTTTTCCCCCCATTTTTCTCATCCTCTAGGCTCCTTTCTTTTGTAATCATCAACTCGTTCTCTATATTTATAGGTCTGATTCTATTATTTGTTTGTTTATTCATTTGTTTTGTTTTTTAGATTCCACATATGAGTGAAATCATACGGTCTTTGCTCTCTTCTCAGGCTGACATATTTTTCTTAACATAGGATCGTCTAGGTCTATCCATGTTGTTCCAAATGACAAGACCTCCTCCTTTGTTATGACTGCATAATATTCCATTGCATATATGCATATATATCTCTCTCACATCTTCTTCATCCATTCACCAGTCAGTGGATACTTAGGATGCTTCCCTATCTTTGCTATTATAAAAAATGCTGCAATAAACATAGGGATGCTTATATCTTTTCAAATTAGTGTTTTCATTTTCTTTGAGTAAATACCCAGTAGTGGAATTATTGAGTCATACAGTATTTCTGTTTTTAATTTTTTGAGGAAACATCCTACTATTTTCTATAGTGGCTGCACCAGTTTACATTCCCACCAACAGAGCACAAGTGTTTGTTTTCCTCCACATCCTCACCAATACTTATTTCTTGTCTTTTTTATTTTAGTCATTCTGACGATTGTCAGGGGATATTTCATTGTGGTTTTGATTTGCATTTTTCTGATAATGAGTGATGTTGAACATCTTTTCATGTGTCTGTTGGCCACCTGGATGTCTTCTTTGGAAAATTGTCTATTCAGGTTCTCTGCCCATGTTTTAGTTAGATTGGTTGTTTTTTCCCTCTGTCTCCTTTCCTTCCTCCTCCCTTCCTTCCTTTCTTTCTGTTGAGTTATATAGATTCTTCCTATATTTGGGGTATTAACCCCTTATTAGATATAGTAAAAAAAACTTTAAGGCATACAACATGTTGATTTGATGCATCTGTATATTGCAATATGATTGCCACTTTTGTTAATATCTTTCACATGTCACATAGTTATCATTTCTTTTCTGTAGTGGGAACAATTTCTCCTAGAAACTTTAAAGTTTATGATACAGTGTTTTTTATCTGTAATCACTGGGCTGTGCATTAAATTTCCACCACTTACTTGTCTACCAGTTGCCAGTTTGTACCCTTAAACTACATCTCCCCGATTCCTCCACACACACACACATACCCAGTCCCTGGTAACTACCGTTCTATTCTGTTTCTAGGTAGATACTTCTTGAAGAAGGGGTGGTGCTGAACTTTCTCCTCTTGCTGGGACCAAGCACCACACCAAGAAAGTTTCCTCATGAACCAGGCTCATTTTGATTCTCATGAAAGACATTCTAAATTGGAATTAAATAATAATGATTTAAACATGGAATAAAATGCAAAACACTGAAGGCTTACTTTTCTTAAACAAAAGAGTGAAACAGAGCTAAAGGAAAGAAGAGAACATGGATGGGGCTTAGGACACCCACCACTTAAATGTCCTCTGACTCCTTCTTCTCCCCCATGCAAGGCGTGATCACCGCCTACCATCTGTGATGCCCAGACTCCAGTTCTTCTAAACCCTAGGTTTTTATCATCGGGTTTGACCCATGGATGAGGACAGTGAGCATCTGAGGATAGGTTTATACACAGGGTCCAGAGGTTCATGTAACTTCCTTCTTTTTTTTTAAAGTTTTTTTTTTCTTTTATTTGACAGAGATCACAAGTAGTCAGAGAGGCAGGCAGAGAGAGAGGGAGAAGGCAGGCTCCCTCCCAAGCAGAGAGCCCGATGTGGGGCTCGATCCCAGTACCTTGGGATCATGACCCGAGCCGAAGGCAGAGGCTTTAACCCACTGAGCCACCCAGGCGCCCCTGTAACTTCCTTCTTAATGACTAAGTTGATTGGTATCAAGTGTTGTTTCCTGAAAGAACCTCTTACAGTAATGTGTCTGTGGAAAATGAAAAGCAGCCCAATGGTGCTTTTGTGCTTGGTCCTCTTAAGTGTTCTCAGAATTTGTTATTCCTCTTGAGGTCTTTGTAAAAAAAAAAAAAAAAAAAAATCCCAGAAATATAGAAGTGCTTTAACTGGCTCCTTGGGGACATCCTCTTGCAAGATAGTTCCAGTGGATACTGCAATGCTCAAATTGAAGTAAGAGAGGAAAACAATGCACCAGTACTATATGAAATCCTGGTTCCAGCTGTAAGTCTGCTTATCTTGTCTAATCTATGCTCATTTTAGGATCCACAATCTAAAGGACCCAGAGTCCTTCCATCAGCTTGAACTGCTGATATGATTTTATACCTGTTCTCTTGTGAAGAGTTCAAGGTTTCCTTCCAGATAACTAAAAAGAGAGCATAAGCAGATGAACAGTCATATTTTAAAGTTCTTTGCCCCTGAGTCCATATTTGAGAGCCAGCAGGTATTCCAAGATATACAGTAACCTGTTTTGACTGAGCAGCACTCTTTGGTTTTGGGAAATCAAAGGCAAACTTCATGAGCAGTATTTTAAAATCCTGGAGTCTTAAACACACAGTTACTACATTTTCCTGAAACTCTTTACTGTCACCAAGGATGAGTCTGGTTATGTCCCCAGAAGAATCTGTTTGTTTAGAGAGAAAATGAGAACAATTTTGAGGTGAAAATAGATGTGTTTTACTCTTTTTTTTTAAAGATTTTAGTGAGAGATAAGTTGAATATGCCTCCCTATTTTAATGACTTAAATTATATTAGTGGGAGGATAGGGAAGTATGGGACCAACAAATTGCTAAAGCCTGGAAAGAGAGCTTTTAATTTTCCATGGTAATTCATCTCTTTTGTGGTTGTCAGATTATAGTAATTGAAACTAAGATATCAGGATTTTAAGAATTGGAAGAGTTTGGATAGTTTGTTGTGTGTTACTGAGAGACCAATAAAGTGTGCCTCAAGCTTACAGTAATCTCATTATAAGTGAATTAAAGTCTGAATAATTAAGAAATAATAGCTTGTGATTGAGATGATTTCCATTTTTGAGAGGAGGAATTAAGTCAAAATTAATGACTGGCTAAGACTAAATTGCTAAAATAAATAAACAAATAAATAAGGAACTTCCCATTACAAATCCAGTTTGGAATATATCTGAATATTTGCATTTTGTTCTTTCATACTTGAACCAGTTCTGAGTCCTTAACTGGTACAGTCCTTAGCTCACCAAACACAGTCCTGAAACTATCCTATAGTTTATGTCAAAAGGATGCTTTACTCAAAATCTCTGTTATCAGTGGACTATAACTTGCTTTGGAAACCATTTTGGATTGAAATTTCTGTTTGTTTTCATTCCCAGAGGTGAATTTTGCTTCGATGTGGAGGAAACCACTTGGCTGTTTTAGTTAATGAACTGTTAAAGAAAGGAAGAAAATATTTTTTACTGCTTGACCCTCAAATGAGGCTTTTGTGCCCAGATAAATGCCTTGAATGAAGAAATTCACACTTGGCATGAATTAAATCCTTGTGGTGGAATAGTCACTTTATTAACTTAAATAAAATTTATATTCAGGTTTAATAAATTTGAACTATTAAAACATATAAGCTTCTCTGCCCTGCAGTTCTTTTCATGTTACATTTCATAGAGGTTCTCTTGGAGAAATTCCTGATGTACAGTGTGTGTCTAGGTATCTTTTACTTACAAAAGTGAATTTACCAGAACTGAAGAGCAGCTTGTAAATTGATAATGGTCACAATAAGGTGCAGTTAAGCCCCAGGCCAACTCTCTGCTTGGTTTCCCAGATTTCACCTAGTGTTAATATTTTACACTTTTTTTTTTAAAGATTTTATTTATTTGTCAGAGAGAGAGAGTAAGCACAAGCAGGAGGAGCGGCAGGCAGGGGGAGAAGCAGGCTCTCCACTGAGCAAGGGGCCGGAGGCGGAACTCGATCCCAGGATCATGACCTGACCAGAAGGCAGACACCCAACCAACTGAGCCACCCAGGCGCCCCAATATTTTATACCTCTTAAGCACATCTTGTTCTTTTTTTATTGTTTTACATGCTCCAGAGTTAGATAAATCTGGGTTCCAGTCCCTGGTTCTCTTTCTTCTCAATTTTCTCATCTATTAAATGGGAGCAATAAAAACTTGGAGAGTTGTCAGAAGCTTACTGATAATGTACACAGAATATGTAGCCCTGGGCCAGATACTTATAGAGGGCACTCAACATGTCATGGAGGCTAGAATTACTATTGTTACCCACGGTTTTATAATGTCTTTCAGTAATGAGGACCTTTCCGAAATCCAGCATTACCACTTTAAATCATATTTCAGTCAGTTAAATGAAATAAGCTGTTAATAAATAAAGTAAGACACTATAGTAAAGGCGAGGCTTAATTCAGGGGAAAAATTATTTGTAAATCAATATGAGGTGTTAGACAATTATCAGATATTCTTTGAAAATTGCAGCAAGTATTTCTCCTTGTTTTGTATTTGTTTTTGTTTTTGTGAAATAGGAAGGATTTAAATCAGTTTTTTATATTATGTGACTTCATCTCCTATATTTCTTTTGTTTTTTATTTTAAAGATTTTATTTATTTATATGACACAGAGAGACAGCAAGAAAGGGAACACAAGCAGTTAGAGTGGGAGAGGGAGAAGCAGGCTTCCCACTGAGCAGGGAGCCCGATGTGGGGCTCAATGTGGGACTTGATCCCAGGACACTGGGATCATGACCTGAGCCCAGGTAAGACACTTAACAACTGAGCCACCTAGGTGCCCATCTCCTGTTTTTCAAGGATGCTTTTTTTTTTTTTTTCAAGGATGCTTTTAAAAACGTGTGTTTGTGGTTGGAAATATATGGGGGAAGGCTTGTTGAAGTTAATGAAGCAGGTATTTTTCTGCTTATTTTGGTTTGATTTTTAGTAAATAATATCTTGATAATATCTCCTTGGCATTTGAACAGAACTTTTATCAATTATCTCAGTTTGTGATCACAACTTGGTGCCCCACCATCCCAACATACATTAGACCTATGAGAAGAGTAAGACTTTGAGAGGGCAACAGGCTTATGCAAGGAGAAGAGCAAAGTCTATGACCTACATCTTCAAATTCCTAATTTAAAACTGTTTTCATTATTCCTTTCGGGGGATAAGGCTAGGAAAAGAAAATAATATTAGGTGAAAAGCATAGAGCCTTAAGGTCTTAATGATTAATACCAGAGTTCACTTTTTTAAAGCAAGAAGTCATTGTGTCTCCTCGGTTTTAAAACATTTGGTGGTTCCCCTTTGTCTGTTGCCAACTTCAGAATTAGAAGGTATTTCTCTCATCTGCAGTTTCCCCATATAAACCCCCAACTCTAGCAAAACCAAGCCAGACCTTTTTATATGTCTATGCCTTTGCCTATGGTTTCTTCTCTACATATTCTTAACCTTCTTTCCATATTTATTATATTTTTATAGCTATTATGCCATTAATTTATCAAATGTCTACATAGTTCTTATTGTGTGCTAGGTACCATAGGAAGTGCTTCACAAATACTAACTCAGTTAATCTTCATGATAATCTCAGAAGATAAGAAATATTATCCCATTTTACAGATGATAAAACTGAGATACTGAAACTGCAGGAGTGGTCAAGATTCCAGAAAGAGGATTCCAGTTTCAAAGTGGGTGCTCTGAACTGTTACACCATGTCACCTATGTACTCCGAATTGCAAAACTGAAAAACTTACCACATTCAGCCAAGACCAGTGCCTAAATGGCATGCCACCCGAGGCCTCTGGGTTGTAGAATTCATCACCTTGCAAATTTACTATCAACTGGAGCCTAGTTATCATCTTTTTAGACTCAGAAATCAGGTATATTTCAGCAGTCATACCAAGAACAGATCCTTTTCTTGGAGGTGGGCTCACAATGACTTGGTCCATGAGATTAATGTTTCAAACTAGAATGCTAGTGTATTTATTTACTTACAGTTAAAAATAGGACTACCACATGGACCAAAATACCCATGTCAGCATGACAAGCACAGTCTGCCTCTCAGCAGTCCTGAGATCATTCTTGGTCAACATGGCATGGTAATATGAGGGATATTCCTGGGATGAACAGAACATTCGTTGGCATCACCAAAATTAGCATGAGGCATCTATATCATGATAGCAACAGCCTTGCCAAAGGGACCTAGAGGACATGAAGTTCATTGACCTTTTGCCTGGGGCATTGCTAGGTGGGGCACTGACAACCATATATCTCCGTCATTCTCTTCTTTTCTATGATTGTAATGCCTGGCCAGCCTTTCCTTGCCTTTCCCACATTCTGTTGTTAATGCATGTTAATGTTGTCAGACTGGTTACAGTCAGGTCCTTAGGCATGGGACCTTTCTATTTCTTGAAGACAGCCTTTGTGTAATTATATTTTCAGATGCTATTCTATTTTTGATAACATCCCCAAGACCTAATACATACTATCTAGCTTTTCCTACGCTGAATTGTAACAACATGAGTGGTTTTCTTAAGACCAAAGACAAAATCATATTCATTCTTCTTTGTATTCTCAGAAGTAAATGCATTGCCCAGCACATAGTAGCTCAGTGGACATTTGCTGGACAAACAAGTAAATTAGGTAGTGGTGAATCCTTTTGATTAGGAGTGTAAGCTCTGAAGCCAGATGGCCTGCCTTCAAATCTCAGCTCTAGTACTTAATACTTGTGAGAACTGGGCAAGTTACTTAGCATTCCTGAGCTTCAGTTTTCTCATCTGTAAAATGGGTATAATAATAGTGCCCTATTTCCCAGGGTTCTTGAAAGGATTAAATAAATTAATACGTATAGCAAACTTAGAAATATACCCGGGATTTCATAACTATCAGTTATTAGTATAATCATTCTCTCAGCATTTTATAATATATTTTTACTTGTTTTGTAAAATAGTATGACTTATTTTACAAAGAGCAAAGTACTGCTGTCCTTGTTTTTAAGTGTCACCTTTGAATATTTAATAAAAAATTGGTTTGGTTCACAGAAATTGAGTAAAATGAACCTCCCACGTAGTGATGATGGGAGTACGAAATGATACAACTTTTACAGAATGCAATTTGGCAGTATTTATCAAAGGCCTTATAAAAGCTCATTCCCTTTATTTCAGTAATTCCCCCTCTAGAAATTTATCTATCCTACAGCCATAATCAGAATCTTAGATAAAACATACACATGGACGTAGTTTATCACGCTATCATTTATCAACCCCCTAATTGGAAATTACTTAAATTATAAGTCATGGAAGAATGCTTACACAAATTATGTTTTCTCATTTAACAGAATATTATGTAGCTCTCAAAGCTGTGTCTTTAAAATTATTTAAGAGTGTGGGAAAATGCTTCCAAAAAATGTTAAGTGGAAAAACCAAACTACAAAATGGCATAGGCGATGTGATTTCCTCCACACTGAGAAGAAATCAATAAAATCAAAATAATAGGGATTATCCTTAGATGAGGCAATTCTGGGAGATTCTGTTTTTGTAAACTTTCTTTCCCAAAACCTCTACAATGACTGTGTATTTTAGAAGTAAAAATAATTCTTTAAGAACTATGAGTTTTCATGTAATTTTAAGACATGTTGAATATTAAGTCCCATTTTTACCATATTCCAGATCTACATTTGTTCAGTGAAACATCTCTTCAGTCTTATTCCAGAAATAATTAGGAAGGCAGGATTCATTTTCAGTAAACCTTGCATTAATATTTATTTGGTTAAATAAGCACTAACTGTAAGTACTTATTTTGAAAATTTCTGGAAGCAAAATGAGTGCTTAGTTTCTGCCCTCATGGAGAAATCCATTTCCATGCACAGCTTCTTGAGATCTGCTATTTAATATTTGATAGGAACTTTTCTAAGAACATTGTTACTCAGAAGAAAAGACTTATACTTGTATTAAGAGAAACTTGTTTTTATTTTTATTCTTTTTTTAAAAAGATTTTTTATTCATTTATTTGACAGAGAGACAGCGAGAGAGGGAGCACAAGCAGGGGGAGTGGGAGAGGGAGAAGCAGGCTTCTTGCTGAGCAGGAACCCTGGGATCATGACCTGAACCAAAGGCAGAGGCTTAACAATTGAACCACCCAGGCTACCTGAAACTTGTTTTTATAAGCAAATAGATTCAATTTTGAGCCTTTCACAGGTAATCATGAATTTGTTTTTTCTTTTTGTCCTCTAGGAGCTGTGAGGGAAGAAATATCCGATATAGAACATGCAGTAATGTGGTAAGTATTGAGCTTCTGTGATTGTGATAATGTATTTTTTTAAGAACTAAATAACGTTAAGCAGTTCTATGTAGCCTGAACAAGAAATCAGTTAGTGTTTCCATAAGAGTTATTTATCTCACCCCATAGTGATGATGCAACCTGAAAAAAATAGGTATCTTTAATGTTCCTCAATATAAACTTTCAATTGAAACTAACTAGACTATTTCAAAATAGGGACTCTGTTCTGTACTACTCTGCTTTCTGACTTTTCACATCTAAGTCTCTTGAGAACCAATAAGAGGAATGATAAAAAGGAAACCACTGGGGTCTTGTGAAATAAGTATTAGTTGATCAAACTCAGATTTGACAAATTTATTTATTCATTCAACAAATACTGTTCTGTGCCAACTCTGTGTGAGGCACTACACTAGTACAAGGAAAAATAACATGTGGTCACTGTCTGGAAACATCTGTGATAAAGTAAGAGATGCAGAGAGAGAAGATAGATGTGCACATAACCACATTCTAGCACAAAGTATGACAAATGCTCTAAGAAAGGGATAAAATTCTTTGTGGGTTAAAAATGGAGAGACAGCTAAAGGGTCTTCAAGGGAAAAAGGTTTTAGATGGGGCCTAGAGGACCAAGAGGGCTGTGATGGATCCACAATGAGTGTGACGGGTGACAGTCCAAGTAAAGGGGACACAGGATGTTGAAGGTGTGCTCTGCATACGAATTTGGATAGGATTGTGCCTAGCAGTATGGAAGAAAACAACTGAAAAATATTCTGAGGTTATACCTTGAATGGAATTGAATGCTAGTCTTCCAGGCTTATATTAGTTCAGTGAATGATGGGAGATCACCAGAGGCTTTGGGGCAAGAGGATGGTATTGTAGTTTCTTTTACTTTGAGAAGATTAGTTCTGTAACAATATGAGGGATGTTCTGAACAGGAAATGGATGGGGAGCCAAATTTAATCAGGGCTTAAACCAGAAGGAAATAGATGCAAGAGAGATAAAAATCAAGGTCACTTTGCAAGACCTAACAAGCAATTTAAATTAGAAAGATGAGATGAGGTGAGAATACAGGAAACAGAGAGGTGTGTACAAATTTAAAGCTCTTGCTTTGGCCATGTCTGTTAGAATAGCTCTTTCCTCACTATCTACATGATTGGCCTTTTTCCTTATTCCAGTCATCTCAAATGTCACCTCCTCAGGTTTCCTTGGTCACCTCATCTGATATGCTTGTCCCGCTGCCCAAACCCGTGTCTCACAGCAACCTGGCTTCCTTTGCAGCACTTTGACTTTCTTTGTAGCACTAGTCTTTACCAAAATTTATATTCTTTGAATTTATATTACTTGTCTGTTTCCTGTTTTCCTACTCTAGAATGCAAACTCTATGAGGATGGGACCTCATGTATTGCATTGTCCCCTTTATCCCCCCATGCCTGGAATTGTTGACTCACACATATTAAGCACATGATAGAAATTTGCTGAATTTAAATGAATAGTCAGGCTTCTGAAACAGGAAATGGTTGGGTGGCAAAGAGGGGGTTCAGCTGAGGCCAAAAAGCTTGATCTGGCAGAGGACAGGGAAGAAGGGTGTTAGGACTTAGTCCAGTGGTACAGCGAGGCACTGGGGCAGGAATAGAGAAAACTGGCTTTAGAGGTGACCTGTGGCCAGAGTACAGATGAGATAGGCTGAGAGAGAGACCAAGATGAATAAAATATATATATATATATATATATATATATTTTTTTTTTTTAACCCCCAACCAGGGAGAGAGTGCCAGCAACTAGAAGGAATGATCACTGGGAGTTTGGAGTTACTTTTCAGTGGAAAATTTTGCCTAGTTCATTTCTTTATTTCCACTGAGGACACTAAGTACTGCATAGGTTCAACTGCTGGTTGGTTAAGAGAATTAAATCTGTAGTTCTCGAATTTTAAAAAAATGGTATTGACAGAGTTTGTTTTAGAAATGGTATAAAAGAATGATTAAAGAAATATACTTTAGCTCGTTGGTTTTCTTTATTATCCTTTTAAATGTAGTGATATCTTATATATCAGGGTTCTTTTTTTTAGCTACCATGATGTTATTTAAGAATCTCCATAATGTCCATTTGGGTTCTTTAGAGCTTTTAAAATAATGGAAAGGGTCCAAACTCTCCTAAGTAGATGAATGCCTAAAGCATCGTGAGCAGATGTCTGCCTACTCTTTCCTTAAAGCTCTTCAGAAGCAGCCCACAATTTCCTTCCTATCATTATGAGCATTCTCATGGACAGATGGAGGCTGAGACTCTGACCTAATTTTATTTAAAACCCATTGCGTTACCTGCGCCAACTCTTTATAGCTTATAGAATCAAACTAACCCTGAGTCTTATTATGAGAATCTGAAGTTTTCAAATCACTTGAAGCTTATTTTTTTTTCTGGCTTTTGGCCACGACAGAAGCAACATTGCCAAAAAAACAAATGAAAAATCCCTTAAGAAAGAATCTTTTCATAATCACATTCCAGTTTCTCAAACTAAGAAGTTCAGGGCAATTCAGTTAAATATTCTGTTTTTAAAAATAAATACTTGTTTTGGAAAAACTCAAGGGTCTCTTGTTAGCTAAGCCTCCAGGGTCAGTCCTTAATCCCTGACAGCTTCTGAGGCTCTTCTGACCCTCTTCTCCACAGATTCATCCTCTTTTTCTATTCTTTGTAGGTGCTGCATCAGACATTTCTTTAGGTTCTTATTCTCTGAGGCTGAGGAGGAGAAAGCATCTCCTCACTTTTCTAATTTTTCTGTGTTGCCTGAAAAATCAGTTCATGTACTTTGATGGTTTCCTTGTTAATCACTCTACAAACAGGGTGTGTCAATAAAGAAAGTTCCCATGATGTTTGCCTAGTTCTCGTAGTCATGCTACCTTCTTCTTCCTTTTTTTAAAAGATTTTATTTATTTATTTGAGAGAGAACATAAGGAGGAAGGGCAGAGGAAGAGGGAGAAACAGACTCCCCGCTGGACAGGTAGTTCTATGTGGGACTCTATCCTGGGATCTTAAAATCATGACCCGAACTGAAGGCAGATGCTTAACTGACTGAGCTACCCAGGTACCCCCATGCTACCTTCTACTATTTCTAGCTGTTCCAAGTAGACTATTTTAATTTCTAAGGACATAGAGCATCCAACCTTTCCCATTTCACAGTCCCTGTTCCCTTGTAGGAAAGTGGCAGGGCCGTCTCTCCCTAGAAGGAAAGACTAAGTTTACTATTAGGAAAAACAATAGGTGTCAACTAGCAAACCACTCATGTGGGTCATTTAGGTCTCAGATCTTCCCTGGCACCCCTCAAAAAGGTTTCCTTAGGTCACATCTTCATGCTTATTCAAATTAGACCTCAAATCTGGGCCCCTTAATCTTAAGTAGGCATATTAAATTAACTTTCAAAGTGTTTAGATTAATATCGTGTTACTTATAAACTGTTTCTTTGTCACCAACCTTAATCTTCACAAGAGTTGACATTTAGGAAACAGTGACCACAATGAGCAACGAAGCTGATGGGGCTCAAGTTCTTTATCAAGGTCTTACTGCTCCACTACCACATTTTACTATTCTTTAAAAAAAAAAAAAAAAAATCTCTAAGACTAAAGTTGGGAAACCACATTTCTGTATCTCTTCTAGAACTCTTCCAGAGGTGAGTAGGCAGGGATTTCTGGGCTAAGGGGTCAGGGGAGATCCATGTCTGGTTTTCTCACTAGTGTACACCTAGTGTCTAGCACAAAGTGTCTAACAATGGCTTCTGAAATGGTGTATCAGGGGACACAGCCACCTGACAGGGCTGCCCTGGGATATTTTATATATTTCAAAGGAACCACAGCAATTCTTGACATGTGTTGGACACTATGCAAACTACTAGATTGTGCTATGTTCCTTTCTGTAACATCTTTGCCCCACACCCAGTTCTCCTGAAGCTTTGATTAAAAGCAGGGACTGTGAGTGACGCCTGGGTGGCTCAGTCCATTAAGCCCCTGCCTTCAGCTCAAGTCATGAATCCAGGGTTCTGAGATCAAGCCCTGCATTGGGCTCCCTGCTCCATGGGGAGCCTGTTTCTCCCTCTTCCTCTGCCTGCTGCCCCCCCTGCCTGTTTTCTCTCTCCCCATCTCTCTCTGTCTAAATAAATAAATAAATAAATAAGATCTTAGAAAAAAAAAAAAAGCAAGTACTGTGAGAAAATCAACATGAGAACAGAGATGAGGGTGGCATTGTCCAATTCGATTTCATACATTGAGAAGTTTTGCAGTACTCAACAAGTGCAAACTTACCAAGAGTAAGTAAACCTGGTTATTTATTAATGAAATAAAAGCTAATTTTTCTTTCAAAAAATATTTTTTTCCTCCCACAAATAACTACTAAAAGTCACTAAGATGAAAATACCTATTGAGTTGTTTGGACCTAATGACTTAATCGATGGAATTGCTGAGATATGACAAGGGCTATGAACAGATGAAGCTTAGCAACCTCTATCACGTGGTGGGCATTCAACACATCTGATGAATGAATGATGAAATCCTAAATAACATAACATTTGAGTGGAGCATTTCCAAAATGATAGGAATGTTTCCGGGCTACAATGGGAAAGAGTGTTATAAAAAATGGAAATGGGGTTTGTTGAACAATTTTTGCTGTGATCCGCTGTGTCCCACGCACTTTTTCTAGGCACTGGGGTATCTTAGCTACAGAGAAAGGTAAGCCCCTGCTCTCATGAAACTTACTCTCTAGTGAGAGAAAGCAGTTTACAAACAAATAAAGAGAAGTGTGACAATTTCGGAGTGAACAATTCTGAAGGAAATCAAGCAGGGATGGCATAAAGACTGACATGGGGGAAGCTGCTGTGTGTGGGATAGTCAGAAAATTCTCTCTGACCTGACCTTGTGGCCCCATTAGTACATGTGAAGGGGGAGGCATGAACTAACCCAGCTTCTTGAGGCTCTGGTAGGTCAATTTATGAGGTATGGTACCAGGTATAGCACAGGGAAAGAGGTGCTTATCTGTACTGAGGAGTCTGAACGTACCCCCAAGTGTCACTCCGTAAGGGGCATTTGTAGTTTCTGACTAAGGGCGATGGGCATTGTTTGCAAGAGGACCAGGAGGCTGACAGGAAGGGGATTGCTATAATCACCCCTGCCTGTGTATTTCTCTCCTCTCTTCTCCTAGTCAGACTGAAATACATGAAAGGCAGTGGAAGGTTCTCTTAACCTCAAGTAACACATTTCTTACCTGAGAAAGAAATTCTGAGGGGAAGAATGTTGGTTTCTTCCTTATGTTCAAAACCTTCCCCCTACTCCAGGGGGCTTCCAGAGAGAGCCCTGGGCATCCAGAGTGGTCCTCCATAAGGCTGACTAGACTAGGGAGCACTGGACCTAAGAACCGTGCTTCCTGTAGGATCCATTTATGATTCCCTCCTTAATGATCCACCTAGCTAAAGAGCAGGAATTTTCCTTCTACAGTAATCTTCCCTGAGAAAGGGAGCACTCTCAATTTAAACTCTGACAGCACATGTCTCTCCCAAGTAACTTTATCAGGACTTCAGTTGTAAGTTAATATGACAAAATTGGGGCCAGCCTCTTCTATCCATACCCATGTGCATTTAGCCTTGTAATGGCCGTCTCTGAGAGGCCATTGAGATGTGTGGCTAGGAACTGAGAGTGACTTAAAGGACACACTTCATTATTCAACCCATGGACATGAAGGACTACAAAAATAGTTATCTCTCAGTGGGCTGCCACTTAGTAGTTACGTGCTTTTGAAACAAAATTCGTTCATCTGTTTTCTTATCTGTAAAAATCCCCTTCTTACATATATATCCAAAGAATGTTTGTTGATACAGTGTCTGTGGTAGTTGAAAAATTGGAAACAAATAGAAGGGGGCTGGTTAAATAAACTGTGGTACGTCCATATCATGGAAACTCTACAATCACTAAAAAGCAGTAAGTTGGGTCTGTCTGTACAAGCCTGTAAAGTTTTTCCAAGACACAGTAAGTGTGAAGGAAGCAGGTTGTGGAGTAATATCTTTAACATGATATCAGCCAGTTTTTAAAAGTCTCCAAACTGAGGTATGTCTGGGTATGTGGCATACCGTAAGGTCTTGAAGGTCTGTATCAAACTGATCACAGTGATGACATTATGAAGAGAAAGGTTTTGAGTAACTTAAGAAGGACTTTCCTTTTTTATTCTGTATACCTTTATAGTACTTGAGGTCTTTTACGACGAATGCATGTATTCTTCTCTTATAGGTAGAAGTTTAAAAAAATATAAAAAAGAAAATGAGGTCAGGGCAAAGTAGTTTGAAAGTCATGGAGTATATATATCTATTTTTTAAACTTTTGGGAAAAAATTCACAGTTTTTCTGAGGGTTACGTGTAGAAACATCTAAAATGCTGTGAGCATGCTCAGTAATGTTGGCTCTGCCCTCCCTCTTTCTCTTTGTTCAATTCCCCCTTTCTTCGGCAAAGTATTCTTTCCAGGAGAATACACTATTCATAAAAGTGAATATTAGATCATTCTAAATTCCTGAAGGTCGGCCTCACTGTGTGATATCATGGAGAACTTTTTTTGATCATTTTGCCAAACAGGTTCCAGGTATCCTGGAACAAGAATATTAGTCCTCATCTTTGGCAGAAGTGTAGGCTTATAATGCCCCTTCCTGTGGATGAAGTATAGGAAAACAATTTTTTTTAAAGATTTTATTTATTTATTTGACAGAGATCACAAGTAGGCAGAGAGGTAGGCAGAGAGAGAGCGAGGAGGAAGCAGACTCCCTGTTGAGCAGAGAGCCCGATTCAGGGCTCCATCCCAGGACCCTGGGATCATGACCTGAGCCGAAGGCAGAGGCTTTAACTCACTGAGCCACCCAGGTGCCCTTAGGAAAACAGAATTTTTAAAAGATTTATTGATTTATTTGAGAGAGAGACAGAGAGAGCACACACGCATGCATAGGGGGAGGGGAAGGAGGTAAAAGAGGGACTCTCCAGCAGACTCTCTGCTGAGCGGGGAGCCCCACCCAGGGCTCGATCTCAGGACCCTGAGATCTCAACCTGAGCTGAAATCGAGAGTCTGATGCTTAACGGACTGACTGAGCCACCCAGGCACCCCAGAAAATAGACAGTGCCCACTTTGTAGGCTGAACAGTTATGTCTCTGGCAGCTTTATGGCTTGGCTGGTCTTTGGCCAGACAAATGCTTGGTTGGAATTGCTATATATTCTCAGGAACATATCCCAGCAGACCAATCAATATCCCCCCCCCCCAACGAGTCTAACTTCCCACAAAGCTAGAATGAATGTAGAATGGCGACTTAACTACTTGTAGGGCTTTGTGGTTTGTGTGTGTGTGTTTTTCCCTTTCGACATTGAGAATCACTATTGCTGAGACAAAAGGATGTTCTTTAGAGAACACATTTTCAGGGACATCTTGATTTTCCTGACATGGATCATAATTCTTTCTATTTATGCTGAAATTAGTAACAAGGGAAAATAATAAAAATAATAAAAAATAATATTAATAAATATTAATATTAAATAAAAATAATATTGATAATATAAATAATAAAAAGGGGGCAGGTAGTGATAAGGGACTTGTATTGTTTCTCTGTGGCCAGAGTTCCTGTCCGACCTCTGTCAGCATAAGCACTAAGCAAGTTTGAGCAGCCAGCTAATGAATTCATATCTAAAGCACAAGGATACAGCATGCCATGTGGATAACTTGAGGTTGATTTGGGTTCAAAACACATCATTTCTCTTTCAATAGTTCAATGCTGAGCCTTTAGAATTAAATGGTTGAAGATATCTGCAGCAATTACTCCAGGAAAAAAAAATAAAAAGCACTCATTCTTTAGGACGAACTGTTTTATCATTTGTGGCATAAAGAAATAAACATTTTTTTAATGATTCACAGATTCCTTCATTTGGTGGATCTGGTGGATATAGATCTCTCTGCAGTGCTTGCTGCCAGGCAGCCAGCCAAATTTTTTGGAGATTTTTTCCTCCCCAGCGGGTTGGGCCCTTCTGCTTTTCTTCTCCCCTAGGCCTTCTTTTGACTGCTGCACACATTTCTTTTCTTTTTAATGCTTTTCCTGACATGTCTTTATTGGACCCCTCCGAAATCTCTCTGTACTTTTCCTTTCTCCTTAATGTGTTCTCTTAATGTGTTTCTTAGCCTCTGCCTCAAGTTTTTACTCTCGGGGGGGGGGGGTGTAACATGAACATGACTCCATGGGGAGAACACGGGCTGGGCAGCTCGTCTTTGCTCACTCTGTGGTTGGGCAAGCTCTTTGGACGTCTCACAGCCTCAGTTTTCTCAGTCATGAAGTGGCAACAAGAGGCATGTTCACTTCCCAGTACTCCTGTACAAAAATCCGTGCAGTGGTGTAACTGCATGGGAGACACGTAATGAATTCTTGATCCTTCTGCCACCTTATGTTGGCGAAGACAGGGAAGGGATGGTCTTCCCAAGGAGCTAACTAAGTTCCTCAGCTGGGGATGATTTTGCCCTCATCCCTAACTCAAGATAACATGAAGATCTCCAAATCGTTGGGGAAAATACAAAAGGAAATATATTGTTATGACTAATACCTGCTATTGGCATCCTTCTGGTATATTTAAAGGCTAGGTGAGTTGCCCCCCTCAGCTGGTCACAGTTAGTTCATTCTAAGCCAGCGACATCCCACGGAGACTGTCAGAGGGAACGTTGACAACACTTGTAAATAGCCTTTGAGTGACACGAGCTGGCCTCCCTGAAGTCACATGTTCTAGTTCACATGTGTCATGCTAAATGATAAGAACTCAGAGTGCCTCACATAACAGCCACGTTCTTTTCCTGTGACTGGATAGCTAACTGTCAAGCAGCCACTTTCTTAAGGCTGTTAGTATGGACAGGAATTCCCACTTGGCCCACCAACCCAGAATTTGTTTCCTTCAGTAGTCATGATCATTTGCTATATTGAAACTCTCTGAGGAGAAAAGTCAGCTAGACCTTTTGCAAGTGTGTGTCTTGTTAATGGTCCAGTATTGGCTTGATAGATTTTTGAAGGGAAGAAAAACCCTTCATCTATTCACCTGATGCAGAGGTTTGAAGAATTGTCTACCATTTCCTAGAATGTTGGGATTTATAAGACTAGAAAAGCTGGTGTGAGTGCCTCTCCCAGCTAGCTCCAGGACCATAGGCAAGCATTTTTCTCCTCTCTGCGCAGGAATCTGTGTTGAAAATGACTAGAACACTGACCGTATGCCTCAGAGGGATCCTGGCAGTCATAGATCTATAGAAGAGTAGGATTAGAAAGGAACTCCTTTGTTCTGGTTATCTGCTCAGGACCAGGACAAGTGCTAGTGGCTAATTCATTTAATTCTCATATCAGCTTGAAAGGTATTACAGGTATTACTATGATTTTACAGATTAGCCAATCTGGACCTTTAAAGAGATAAAATACTTTATCTAGTGGTTCTAGTGGTGCTGCTAGGTTTGTATAAGGCCAAAATCCATGCTCATCTCAGCACAATGAGAAAGAGTGTATTAATGATGTAGCAAATAACAAAACTATCACACCAAAGGGTTAAGGCTCAAGCATTTTTACAACATATTTTTTTTTACAAAAAGAGATATTCAAATAAGTTTACTGTAGCAATTACAATTCTTGAAGACTCGAAGTATATGAACTGCTGAGAATTTTAAATGTGCAGCTCAAATGCAACCGAAGAGGCAAAGTTAGGTATCCTTGCTGAAAACATCCCCAATTCCCTCTCCTTTGAGCTTCTCATGTCAAGAGGCTATAAATTTACTGAGTCAATACTTCTCAAAACCTACTCTCTCAAGTCCCAGTTTCTGAATTACACAAAATGCATGCTGGCCTCTGGTGACCCAGAGAGAAGCTCAAAGCGGGGATTTGACAGTAACTTTGAAAGAAATTACTACTGCAGTTCTTCCTTTGGCAGAGTGCCTTGTGGAATGGAACGAAACAAGCTGCGATGCATAGGTGGCTAACGTGCAAACACTTGTCTGTGCTCAGCCTGCTTTCTGTGAGACTCGAAATGATAAGCAGCATCAACTCTTCCAGTGAACACCAAGATGTGTTGAAACTCAGGCACCATCAATCCCTACACTTTTTCCTCTGAGAGATCACTCCCAGACTTTTGTGCTGAGCTTCTGAGTGAAGGCCATTATTCAGTTAGCCCACTTTCCTACTGTATTGTGCTTCTAGGAACCTTTACTTCATGTGCTTTTCTCTGCGTTTTAAGCATCCTCCTTTTCAGAGGTAACTGTGGAACTTATAGAGGCTATCTTGGAGGTTTGGCTGTGTGTGTGTTTTTGTTTTTGTTTTTTTTTCATTACAATCTCATGATGAGCAAAGCTACACATGGCTCTTAGGGTGCATTTAACTTAGGCTTCAAATTCTGTTTGGAGTCCCGAGTGAAATATGGTCATCACAGAAGGACAGGGAAGTGAAGCATCATTTAGGTGCCTTTGCCTCCGAATCTGTGCCCAGCAAATATCCTTCAGAGCTCATTTGACCTATAATGTACTGCTCTCCTTTTCCCAAGCAATATGTTCATTACAAAAACTCCTCCTCTCCCCAAACAGAAGATTTTAAATGATATCACTACATTTCACAAAGTGGACTTTATAACTTTTTAATTTTTCTTTTTCCTCCTTCAAAATACTGCTGGGAATTTTTTTTTTTAAGATTTTATTTATTTATTTGTCAGATAGAGAGAGAGCACAGGAGCAAGCACAGGCAGCCAGAGCAGCAGGCAGAGGCAGAGGGAGAAGCAGGCTCCCTGCCAAGCAAGGAGCCCGATATGGGACTCGATCCCAGGACGCTAGGATCATGACCTGAGCCGAAGGCAGCCGCTTAACCAACTGAGCCATAGATCCTGAAATGCAACTTGGACAAACCTCTTGATCCTTCTAGAACTGGAGTTTGGAAAACAATTTTCAGACAAATTTCTGTGGAGCCACCTTGTCTCCTTGCTGGGCAGTGAAGGTTAAGCAGCCAGGTTTCTGTGAACATCACCCCTACTGCCTTCCGATCGCCTCTGCTCTTACATAAAATTCTTTGGGGCAGGGGAGTGGGGGGCTGTGAAAATAGCTCTGCAACAAAACAAGAGTATGAAACCCCTTGCTTTATAATAGCCCTCCTAAAAGGTCTTCTAGTTTCTGATTATTTCTAGGGAATAACTGTGTCCACCTTATATATATTTGTGTACAAGGCTAATGGCAAGAATGTTTCTTATAAGCTGATGTGTACTTTCCAATGACTTTCATTCAACTTTAGTTATTGACTCTGTGCATGGCATTATGCTGGGAGCAAATGACAACAAAAAGGTTTGTTCGAGACTACTCTTAAATGTTTTGAAACTGGAGTTAGGAAGACAAGAAAGCCAAAAATACATGTATTTACAATTCCATGCAGAAAAAGGTGTGAAAGAAGAGTGTAAGGAAAGAACTAAGAGAATTTCAGATCAATCTGGTATTCCCTCTGTTTCCAAATAGGCAGCAGTGTCAACGATAAAACCAATGACACAGCCAAGTTCAAAAGCAAGAGTAAAAGGTCCATAGACCAAAAATGGAGCATACAAACAAGATGGCAAGCAATGCTGATGGCCACAGGCCTTTGGGCTCTATAACTAGAAGTAAGCAATGATTATCCCCTTCCAAGGGATAATCAGGGCTAAATTTACTTGTACAGGAGAAGGAGCCCCTAAGCCAGGTAGAGAACTTCATGTCAGAAGCCTGGATGGGCTCTTTGTGTAGACAGTAGCTGAAGTTTGGTTTGGTTTGGTTTTAAATAATGACGTTTTGCCTGGGGTGAGAGCTTTATCTGAAACAGTGGGTCTTCAGAGGCTGTTAGACATCATGGACTGAAACTATCAAAGGACACTTGGGCTTGTGATTGGATTTGCAATTTCCTTGTTATGGATTAAAACCCCAACTTCCAGGGGTGCTGCAGTGGCTCAGATTATTAAGTGTCTGTCTTGGGCTCAGGTCATGATCTCCAGGTCCTGGGATCAAGCCCCACATAGGGCTCCCAATTCAGTGAGGAGTCTGCTTCTCCCTCTTCCTCTGCCTCTCCCCCTGCTTGTGCTCTCTTTCTCTCTGTCTCTCTCTCTCTCTCAAATGAATAGATAAAAAATCTTTTAAAAAAATAAAGTAAAATAAATAAAACCCCAAATTCCAGCATAGCAATCTGATTCTGAACTGGGAGCTATATGAACCACATGGAGATGATCACAAAACTTTTAGGGCAGATGGGAGGGAAAAAAAGAAACACTCTTTCCATTGAAAATAAGTCTACAAATATTTCAAATTTTAAAAATTTCCAATAAATAACTGTATCAAGAAAATGAACAAAATTAATATTCACCCCAGGTAAAATTTGACAAATGATACAGTTTTATTAAGACTTTAAAATTGATAGCCAATCCTTATTATTTATGGATTCCAATAATCATGTGTTCACCATTTCTCTAGAAATTTATCCCTGGACATTTGCAGACATGTGCAGAGTGGCAAAAAATTTCAGTTGTCCAGCCAGCACATTCCCAGCTGAGGTGTTGCCTTCTTGTTTCAGCTCTTCTACTATAAACAAGTGTCCTTTTCACAATCTACATAATGCAAATTTTTTACATTTTTCTGTTTTTTAATGGTGATTTTTAAAGTGACCCCCAAGCATAGTGCTGAAGTGCTGTCTGGTATTTCTAAGCACAAGAAGGCCGCGTTGTGCCTTATGGAGAAAATGTGTGTTATATAAGCTTTGTTCAGGCATGAATTATAATGTTCTTGGCTGTGAGTTCAATGTTAATGTATCAATAGATATTAAGTAAGGTGTTTTTAAACAGAAACACACATAAAACAAGATTATGTATTGGTTGGTTGGCCAAAGTATGAGCAGAGACTCATTGGGACTGTGAGCAATGATAATATTTTCTAATTCAGTGTTTATGGTGACTTGATAGAAAATAACCACCATGAATAATGAGAATTGACTGCATGTGTTTAAAAGAAACACATTAGGGGAAAAAAAAACTATTGAAAATAAACAGTAAACAAGAGGGGAAACCAGGCAAAGATGAAGTAATAGATTGATGAACAAAGAAAATAAAGTATTAGAGATTGTACAATAAAAGAATATTGTAACTGAAACAAAAATCTCATTAAATGAGGTGAATTCCTGACTGCACACAAAGAGAGAACTAGTGAATTTGAAGATAACAATTAGAAATTTACCCAAAATACAGCTCAAACTTCCAGGTACCTGATATGACAAAGCCTTTAAGAGATAGAGAACAAATAAAATGTTCACTCTCTATGTACATGTAAGAGGAACTTTCAAAGAAGAGAATGGGGGACGTGACATTTCAAATACTCCAGAAGGGAAATTCTGAGGACCAGAGTCCTCAGACTAGAATTGTGGCTGAAGAGAAAAAACAAAATACACACCTACACATGTCATAGTCTTCAACAACAGAAGAATAATCCGACATGAAAGAAAAGGGGAAAATACTAAAAGCTACCAGAGGAACAACATAACCCATAAAGGAATGAAAATTAGACTAATGGCAGACACTTCTCCATCACCTAGGGTCCAGAAGATAATGAGTGCCAATGGAAAAGAAGTGTCAGTGTAGAATTTGGTACCCTCAACTACCAATCAATACTATAGGCAAAACCCAAAACGTGTTCTGATATACAAAGACAAGAGATTTCACTACCCACAAATCTTCACTAAAATAATTACTACAGGATGAGTTTCAGGAAGAAAAAGGTAGACTCTAAGAAACCATACAGGCATACAAAAAAACAATGATGAGCCCACAGGGGTGTGAGAGTGTCTGTGTATGCGTGTATGTTTCATTACTAATATTCTTAGTTCTCAGTTCCTAATGAGCATATGGGAGTATGGAACTTTTCTAACCAAGTTAGACAAGACAATATAAAGGAGTAGCTTTAGCTACTGAAATATGAGTTGAAATGATGTATATTATTTTCAGGGGGAAACAATCAAAGTCGGTTTCATAATGGCAGCACTCTCCTCCCTTGTAGTAGTGACCAAGGAGACCCTGTGTTCCAAAAACCTTGCTTCTCACAGGGTGGTTTGGGAACCAGCAGCATTAGCATCAGCTGGGCTCACATGAGAACTGGAAGAGTCTTGGGTTCCATCCAGGTCTGCAAATCAGAATCATCACTGTAAGGAGATCCTCATATGACACATCTGTGCATTAAAGCTTGAGAAGCACTGTTTTATCAGTTAATACATCCTCTCCCAATATGAGTCACTGGGTTACCCCACAGATAACAGCTGCTGTACAGAGTCAGAGATTCTATGAGTGTGAGATGAATCTTTACTGAATTAAGCCGAATAGATTTTGGAGATAGTCTGCATTTTCAAAATCACCTAACCAGGGGCACCTGGGTGGCTCAGTCAGTTAAGCATTATCCTTTGTCTCAGGTCATGATCTCAGGGTCCTGATATCAAGCCCTGAGTCAGGCTCCTTGCTCAGTGGAGAATTGCTTGAGATTCCCTCTCTCCCTTTGCTGCCCTCTACTCCCAACGCTCATGCTCACTCGCTCTCGATCTCTCAAATAAATAGAACCTTAAAAAAAAAAAAAATCACCCAACTATGCTGACAGCTGTAGTTAAGGTGGTGGTAGACAGAAGGGTCCCCCAAATATACCCATGCCCTAATCCCTATAACTTGAGAATATATATTGCATTGCATATCATAAGGAATTTACCAAAGTAATTAAAGTTGCAGACCTTAAGACAGGAAGAGTAGCCTGTATTATCCAGGTGGGTCTAATCTAGTCATGTGACACCTTAAAAGCAAAGAATTTACAACAGCTGGAGGCAAAAAAGATACAACAAAAGAAGTCAGAGAGACCACAGCACGGGAAGGCTTTTAAACACTGTGACTGGCTCTGAAACAGAGGGCGCCCTGCTCAAGGACCAGAGAGAGAAACCTGTTGGCCTCCAACTGACATCTAGCATGGAAAGAGGGACCTCTGTCCTACAACTGCAAAGAATTGAATTTGGCCAAAAACTCAAATGAACTTAGAAGTGGATTCATCTCCTGGCTCCAGAAAGCACTTAGCCTTTCCAACACCTCGCTTTTGGCCTCAAGAAAAAAACTGTTAGGTAAGCCAGGGACCTGGTCAGCAACACTCTACCTGGACTTCTGTCTTCCAGAATTGTGAGATAATCAATCTGGGTTTTAAACAGCTACGTTTATGGTAATGGTTAAAGGAGCAACAGAAAAATGAATATAGTCATGGGGTACCTGGGTGACCGAATTGGTTGAGCACGTGCCTTTGGCTCAACTTATGATCTTGGGATCCTGAGACTGAGCCTTGATGTTGGGCTCCCTATTCAGCGGGGAGTCTGCTTGTCTCCCTTCCCACTGCCCCCCCATCCATTTGCTTGTGCTGTCTCTCTCTCTCAAATAAATAAATAAAATCTTTAAAAAAAAAAAAAAGAAATTGAATACAGTCGGTTCAACCAACGGTTGAACACAACTTGTTTTCACTTAATGTTTGTATATTAACAGCATTGCGGTGTTCAGTAGATATTAAGATCTTTGCGATATTTGAGAAGAGGATAGAAACACCAAATACAGTGAGATTTTGACAAAATTCAAGTTGGTTATCAAAAATTTTAAAGTACCCAGGGCGCCTGGGTGGCTCAGTGGGTTAAAGC
The DNA here is from genome assembly GCA_003697995.1 of Taxidea taxus jeffersonii. Classification (NCBI taxonomy): domain Eukaryota; kingdom Metazoa; phylum Chordata; class Mammalia; order Carnivora; family Mustelidae; genus Taxidea; species Taxidea taxus. The sequence goes on along the minus strand of ML110347.1, from coordinate 134,173 downwards.
CGCTGCCTTCGGCTCAGGTCATGATCCCAGGGTCCTGGGATCGAGCCCTACATCGGGCTCTCTGCTTGGCGGGGAGCCTGCTTCCCTTCCTTCTCTCTCTGCCTGCCTCTCTGCCTGCTTGTGATCTCTGTCAAATAAATAAATAAAATCTTTAAAAAAAATTTAAAGTACCCATTTAAAGAATAGAAATGCAATCTATAATTTCCAAACTAGCAGAAAAAATACTAGAAAACAAAGAGAATATTGCCAACTTAACAGAAGTCCAGGAAGAAAGAAAAAAATAGCAAAGAAAAGCCAGAGTAAACAGAAAATACAAAACAAGATAGTGGTTGCTCAAACTTAAAAAGCAATTCCCAGTTTTTTTCAGTGATTGTTTCTATTCTCAGCCCCACGAATTATATATTTTCTCTCGATTCCGTATCCTTGCCAATGCTTGATATTATATGACTTTAAATTGTCTAATCTTGTGGATGTATTCCTGGAATATACCCAACTTGGTCACATATATTACACTTTTTGTATATGTCTGATTTGGGTTTCCTAATGTTTTGTTCAGGTCTTTTGCATGTATATTAATGAGTAATTTTCTTTCATATACAATCCTTCCCTGGTTTTGATAAAATGAATTGGGAAGCATCCCTTCTTTTTCTAGTCTTTGGAAGAATGTATTTCAGATTGGGATTGTCTGATCCTTTCATGTCTAGTAGACTTTGTTTGTAAAGTCATGAGCAAGATTTTTTTCTTTGTGGGAATATTTTTAATTACTGATTGAATTTCTTTAAAGGCTATATGAAGTAGAGCATGGTAGTAAAAAGAATGAAATTTGGGGCCACACCCTCCATGTTCAGTCTCAATGTTGAGTTACTAACTGTATAAAAGTCATTTAACCTCATGGTGCCTCAGTTGTCCCAGCTGTAAAATGGGACACATAGTTGTGTCATGAGGACTAAGTGAGTTGATATATGTAATCCACGTAGGACAGCACTAAGTTCATAGTAAATGCTACATAAACATTTATTTTTATTGTCGTTATTTCTGTTTCTTCTTGAGTATTTTTTTCCTTTTGAATAGATTTTGCCTAAGATTGAATTTTCATGTGTATGGGCATGAAGCTGGTCATTGCTTCTCTGTTACTATCTTTTGTATCTGTGTTCTTTTTGTGTTTGGGACTTGTTTTCTTCATCTTACCATTTAATAACATTTTCAGAAATTCATCTACGTAATTAGTCTAAGTGGCAAAACTTCAGCTTTCTTAAGTCTATGGTTTCTATATTTTCTGTTTCATTGATCTTTGTATTATTTGCATTTGTATTATTTATATTTCATCTGCTTTCTTTGGATTTTTTATTGTGCTTTCCCTAATTCCTTAGGTTTGATGCTCAGTGTATTAAGTTTCAGACTATCTTGTTTCCCCATATAAATGTTCAACCAAATATTGCTTTGATTGCTTCCCATAGTGCAATAAAGAGAATTTCATTATTCAGTTCTAGGTATTTATAATTTGAAGCAAAAGCAATGGAAATTTGAAAGTTATTTACAAGTCTACTACCAAATATATGGCAGTTTTCAAATAATCTTTATTGGTCTCTAACAATTATATTGTAATTTTGTTAAAAGTGATTTTTTTTACTCAATTTCTTTGAAGATTGTTAAGATTTCCTTTAATGACATAATATCCACGTGTTGTTGGAGAAAACATACAATCCCTGAGCTAGAGGCATAAGCTTCTATATATGAGTATATCAAACATTTTAAATGTGCTTTTCAAATTTCTTGCTTCAATGATTTTTTTTAACCTGCTGGAGAGAAGGATTTGTGAAATATTCTACTTTGTTGGTTAGTTTTGCCAATTTCACCTTGTGATCTGTTTGAGTTCTTTCAAAACATGTTCTATTAATGGGCATTCTAAAAAGGTTTCATCTTCCTGGGGAATTTTACCTTTATTCATAATGTAGTGACCATATGTATCAGTAGTAGTGCTTTTTGCCTCAAAATCTGTTTTGTCTGATATTATTATAGCTAGTCTACTTTTCATTATGTTAGATTTATCTCATATATCATTTTCATTCTTTTACTTTCAATGTATCTCTATCTTTAAGTTTGAGTATCTTGTGTAACTTTTTTTAAAAAATTGTAATCTGGACATCTTTGCTCATTCTGTTAGCATTTACTATGATTAATGATAAAAATTGGAATTGTGTCTACCAGTGGATTTGGGGATCTCTAGTTCCTTATCTCAACGTTTCTTTTTTCCTTTTTTGCCTTCTTTGAACTATTGAGACTTTCCTACTACACTTTTCCTTCTACTGGTTTTAAAGTTATACATCATTTGCTATTCTTTTAGTGGTTATTCTAAATCTCAATATGCATACTGAAAAGCTAATGTTAAGTAATATCTGTACCCGCCTATCAAACAATTCAAGTCTTTGAAAACATTTTAACTCTAATTACCCTCCTGGAAACTTTGTGCCTTTGTTGTCAAGTGTTTGGGCTCCATTTTTATTAACCCCGCAGATTAGATGTTTTGTGTAGTCAGTGCTTTATACAGTCAGCTCATCTTTATTAGCCCCACAGATTACTTTATATAGTCAATGTTTATTTAGCTATACTTGAAATATTCCATTTTCTTTGATCTCTATTCTTTCTTAAATCCTAGATATTCAAGGCTCATTTTTTTCCATCTGGAGTATATCCTTTAGAAGTTCTTTCAGTGAGGGTTCAATGGAAATATGTGCTTTTGGTTTTCTTGTTGTTTAACCAAGAAGGTTTCTTGTTGTTTGGTTTCTTGTTGGTTTTCTTCTTGTGTAAAGTATCTGTATTTAGTTCTCTTAAATATTAATTTTGCTGTGAAAATAATTATCTTCTCTTAACAATTTAAAGAGGTGTGCATTGATTTCTAATTCCCATATTTGCTGTTGAGAAGCCAATTGTCATTCTAATTGTTTTTCCTTTGTCTTTTGTTACTTATTTTATAATTTTATCTTTATTACTGGTATTCTGCAGTTAGTTATGATCTGTGTAGAGCAGATCATTTGTTTATGCTGTTTGGTTTTAATTAGACTTTCTGGTGCAGGATTTGTATTTTAATTATTTTTAATTATTTTTCCAAGAAAATCCTTGGAAAATAATTTTCTCATGCTTTCTATATCTTTGCCTCTCTGTATTGTGTCTTCTGTAATTTCAACTCTTCCCTCCTTTTTTTTCAACTCTTCTTTCCATTTAACAATGTGTCTTCCTTACTGCCTAATGCTCTCCTTAATGCCCATCACCCCATCCCCCCTACCCACCTCGCCTTCTTCGACCCTCAGTTTGTTTCCTAGAGTCAAGAGTCTCTCATGAAACAAACCCTCAGTTTGTTTCCTAGAGTCAAAAGTCTCTCATGATAAGTCTCCCCATCTATTAAGTTTCTAAGCCTTTCTGTATATTTCATTTGCCTACCTTCCATTTTAACATTTTTTAAGAATTCTCCTTTAGCATATTAAATTTTATTTTGTATTCTGTGTCTGACAATTTTCCTACATGAATTTTTTGTTTTTCCTTATTTCTACTGTCTCCTTTTCATGTCACATTTTTTTCCTCATATGTTTTGTGATACTTCTATGCGCTTTCATGATTGTTGAAATTTAAGACCACTTTCCTTGTATCCTAGGTTAGTGTGTGTACTTTCTGGGAGAACTACATCTGCTTTTGAGGGAGAGGATGTTGGGATGGGGTAGTGATCAGCATGAATCAAGACCACTTTATACAAAGTTCTTCACTGTCCACTTTGTGTGAATTGTGTCCCCGAATCTCTTGAGTCCTGTTATTAAGAATTCTGAAGGAGACTTTTGCTCCATTCCTCATTGGCAAGTTCCCTTGTTTTTCTCTGTGAAACTGAGTGCTTTGGTTTTGCTGGTGTCATCCCATTTTTTTTTTTTTGGCTGTTTTTGTTTGTTTGTTTTTTAATAAACTCTATTGTTCACAGAAGTTTTAGGTTCACAGCAAAATTAAGCAGAAAGATTTCCCATGTGCCTGTGCCTACTACAAGCAGAGCCTTCCCGACTAACAACATCTCCCACTGGAGTGGGGAATGCATTTATTTATTTATTTATTTATTTATTTAACATTTATTACAATCAATTGACCTACATTGACATATAATCACCCCAAGTCCATAGCTTACATTATGGCTCATTCTTGTTATTGTATATCCTATAGGTTTGGACAAATGGATAATTTCACATGTTCACCATTGTAATATCATACAGAGAAGTTACAGTGCAGTAAAAATCCCTGTGGTCTATCCATCACTCTCTTCTTCATAACCCAGAAACCACTAATCTCCTTACTATCTCCATATTTTGGCCTTTTGCAGAGACTGAGTGGGTTTTTTCCTCCCCTTTTCCTAGTCCTCTCTGAGGGTTTTGTCTTAAGGTCTAGGCATTAGGTGGGGGATCTTGATCCTCTTCCGCAGCTTACAGTCCATAAACATTATCCCTTGTACCCTGCTCTTAGAGGCTATGAAAATGGAAATCTCTAAACCACCAGGAAACCAGCAGATCCCTTTAGGATATCCATCAGTTTCCTCTCTGAATTCATGCTTTCTCATTCCTTTTGTCTCTGAGAAAAACTCCTTGCCAACTCAGCTGTCCATTTAACATTTCTGTTATTTTATTTTTATGAATTATGGTGTTTTTAGGTGTTCTGTAGTAGGAAGCTTCCTCAAAGTATCTAGTCCTATGTTTTGTTACATCTAGAAGTCCCTTCATCCGGTTCTTGATTGGATTAAACAACAGATACTTATCTGGCATAAAGTTTATTCCAGGCTTACCATAGGCCCTTAGTAGACCAAGAATAAAATACAGGTCAGTTAGTCCAAGGATGAAAGTAGTTACAGGGTGCTATGGCATCTCAGAGGGAGCTGCCTGGCACAGGCTGAGGATAGGAAGCTGCCAGAGAAGATGACCAGGAAGTGATACCTAAGCTTTAAGGAGTCAGCTGGGTGAATATGGAAGCCATATTGGGTAAAATCAGTCAGAAGAACTCAGCACTGAGGGAATGACAAGTATTCCAATGTAAAGTGTGGGGAGGCTGGAGAGAAGTCTGGAGAACTGAGCCTCTAGAACAGAAAAGTGCAGTCAGCTCCCGCAGAGAAATGCTGAGGTATTTGTCACACTGCCACACCACACTGAACAGGAAAAGGAGGTTGAAAGAGTTCTAAGGAATACTGACCGTGTACAGCATGGCTCTTTCCTTTGCCACCTTGTCCAGATTCCAGGCTTAAAGGGAAACAAAATATGAAGAGAAGTAATCTCTATCCAGAACTTATCTTCTAATTTCAAATTTTCTGCCACTCACCCTGTAATCCTGTAGCTTGATATATGGCCTCAGTACCCACCCTCCTCCTTCAAATGGTAAGCATCACAAAGTCAGGGAGTATATCTGACTATTCCCCATAGCCAGGTCTTTGGCAAGTGTCTCTGTTTTATGAACATATGTAATTAACAGTTATTGGGAGTGATTAAGTAGAAAGCATTATTATTCATCCAAAGCTGACTCTAGATAAGTTGAATCCACCTGCCTCCCTCTTTACTTTTGCCTCCTGCTGCCCATTGAAGGGAATGGAAGGTTTACAGGCAGAGGACAAGATAATCAACTGTGGAGTAATAAGCTCTTCAGGATGAGGCTGGAACTCGGAGGCCACGCTTTAAGTTTCAAAGGACAACCTGAAAACACTGGGCTTTAGGGGTCAGAAAATATATTTCTCTAATTCCTTTTTGGTTTCTTAAAATATGCCCGTGGTCCAAGATCAACAAACTAAGAAGTATGAGCACATAGGAACAAAGCTGAGTGTTGTCATCCATTAAACTTATAACCCAGTACATTTGGCACGTGATATTGTTGATTACATTCATATGTTAAGGTATTCAGATAAGTCACTTTAATTAAAATGATGTTTAAATAACTAAATAATGTAGTTATGGGAAAGGCAAACCTGGATGAAAAAAAAAAAACAATCTGAGGTCCCTCTGATGTCCCCCTAAAGCTGTGTAGTACAATACCTCCGTGGTATTGGAATAATAGCAATACCAAACTTTTGTTGAGTACTTACCATGTGCCCATATGGATTTAAACTTACCTTAACCCATTTATGTTCCATTAGCCTACAAATCTACCATAGGACAGTACCAGCCACCTTTCAACCAGGGTAAATCTTGAGACCCTAAGCAGGGATAGACCTTTCCCTTTCATTTAGGAGCTGACTCCTTTCACTGTTTTCTGAAAATGGCACCCAACGGTCCAATCAATGGCTGTAACTAGAAGCTGGTGAGAGAAGCATTACAGGAGAAGTGATGGACCCACCCTCCTGGTCGAAGCCAAAAGAGAGAAGAGAGAAAGCAGAGATAGTGACACATGGTTAGTGACACATGGAGGTCCTAGGCCCCTAGGAGTAAAAGAAAGGGAAAAGGGAAGGAAATTTAGAAAGGGAACTGGGAAAAGATAGCAAACAACTTCTAGGTCCTTACCCAAAGAATGCCCAGAGGTTATTTCAAGTCATTCACAGTACTGTATCACCTGCCTCCAAAAAGGAGCCCTGATTAGATACAGTGCCAGAAAAACAGACAAGCTCTCGGGACTCAGTGGCAGCCAAAATGAAGTAAAGCTTGCCGGCCACATCAGGGTGGTTTGTGCTAGACAGTGATGGAGAGAAGGTGAAGCAAGAATGCTGGGGTTTCCTCTCAATTGTCTAACATGGTATTTATCTTGAATTGCTCTAGACAGTGTCCTTTTCCATTTTTCTTTCAAGTAACTGGTACAAAGCCCGCATGTTCTGGAAGACAATTTCAGTCTTCGTATTTGCTCCTTTGTAATATGCCAAGCTATATTACCCTTTCCCAATAAATAGAAACACGGTGAAATTGTTATGCAGTCGTGACAGTTTAAGTATTTATCTGCTAAAATATTCCCCTTGTATAGTCTTTCCTCTAATCTGACTCTCCACCACAAATATTTTGGTAAATGCAGTTTGAAAACAACAACAACCAAAAAAAAAAAAAAAGCCTATGTAATTGTGTGCTTATAAAATGAAATTGCATGCCATGTCCCAAAAACGAGTACAAATGACCACTTCCAATATGCTACTTTGGAAGGGGAGGGGAAAACATTTATTTTAAAACTATAAAAAAATCGTAAAAAGGGAGAAATGCTGACTTAAGAAAAGATACTGCTAAATCGGAGCTAATTCAAAGAAAGGGACTAAAAATAATAAAAGGCCTCAAGGAATGAATGTTTTCAAAATTGAGAGAATTTAAGAGTCGAACATGACAAACTACAACCAGTCTTACAAATACCTCTGGGGAATTAGATTCCAAGAGTCTGCATTGTTCAAAGGAGAAAAAAATAAAAGTACTGAAATAAAAGCTACCCAAAGGAAAAAAAAAAAGAACTTCTAAAACTAAGTGTTTTAGATGTTTTTGCTTAGATCAGCTCTCAGATGCCTGGAGTCATTAAAAACTAGCCAGGCAAAGCATTTGTTTCCAGATAACGAGCTCTAATTGAGTAAGTAGGGTGTGGTTAATGATTTATTATATCATACATTTTTGAATCTCTTATTTCTGGACCTGAATGACACACTGGAATGGTTTAGAGCTGTCCAGTATACCCGTAACAAGTGTTCACTTATGAGGCACAGAGTGGGGCACAGCTAAAGTTTGAATAAACTAGAGAGTTCCATACTATTTTGCAGGGTCCCAAATCTGTAAAGATGTTCTTTGAGCCTAAACCTGATCCTGAGTAAGGCACTAAAATGGTTAATGATTAGTTTTTGTGGGGACTTACTTCCCTTAAAGATGTTATTTTCCAAACGTGTTGGCAGTTTGGAAGAAGAATAAAGAAAATTGGCACATCTTTTACACCAGGAAAAAAAGAGAACAAAAACAAGGACTTTTAAATAGGTCTTGTATAGGAAAATGTCATGTCCTAAGAAAGTCTGTTGGCATTTTCAAAAAGGAGGAAGAATGAGCCAAGAATGGCCTCTACCTCCTCCTATAGCACCACCCTCCAGAATGGACCCCCTTTTCTGTTCTTTGCACTCACAATGATGTGTTAGAGATTTAAATATTATGTTCTTGAAATATAATAGAATTGTCTCCATACAGACTGTCTAGACAGGGCAGGGATGTCTGTTTAATTTCATTTTATGTAGCAGCTAACAGTCTTTTACAAATAAATGATTTTGATGATGATGTTGATGTTACTGTAAGCAGGTGGCCAGAATTTGGGGGGATAAATCTTGATACCTTAACGTTAGCCCTTTATAGTGCATGCGTATAACATGGAGTGTTATATGAAATTTACAAATGTCTGGCTATTTATTGAATAATAAATAATTTCAGCACATTTTATGTTTCTCCATATTACCCTGTTAAATTTGTTGATGTGAAGGAGGAAATATCAGTCTGCCTTTTCAGAAAGCAGGCAAGAATCCCTGCTCACTTTTCCTAGTGTCTGAAACGCACAAGTATTCTTGTATATTTGTATTTCTTTTTAAGATTTTTATTTATTTGACAGACAGAGATCACAAGTAGGCAGAGAGGCAGGCAGAGAGAGAGGAGGAAGCAGGCTCCCTGCTGAGCAGAGAGATTCTGGGCTTGATCCCAGGACCCTGAGATCATGACCTGAGCTGAAGGCAGAGGCTTTAACCCACTGAGCCACCTAGGCACCCCATATATTTGTATTTTAAAGAAAGGGTATTTAAATGTCCCAGCAATGAGAAAGCTATCAAGATTTAGATTTCCTGCAAGATTTGAGAAAATAGAGTTGGAGTTTCTACAATGAAAATAGCACCTCTGTTTCATTTAGTTCACGTGTTAGTCACTCATTCTTTTAACAAATACTTGAGTACTATTCTATGAAAGCCACCCAGCCAAAGATTCCTGTCCTTCTGGAGCTTATGCTTCAGCGGAAGGAGACAGGCAATTAAAAATGAGCATAGTAAAGGAGTAAATTATATGGTATACTTGAAAGTGATTAAGTGTGTTGGGAGAAAAGGAAAAGTTGAGAGGATAAAGAGAAATCAGTAATGGGAGTGGATGTTGCAATTTTACGGAGATTACTCACTGTAGGTCTATTTGAGAAGGTGATATTTGAGCAAAAACTTGATGGAAGTGAGGTAATTAGCCACTTGGAATCTGAGCAAAGAAAATTCCAGGCAGAGAGAATAGATAAAACTTGTGTCCAAAGGTAAGAGCATTCCTGTAGTGCTCAAGAGAGAGCTGGGAATCCAGTGTGGCTGGAACCAAGTGAAAAATGATGACAATAGGAGGTGATGGGGCCAGATCTTTACCTCCAGCTGAGATGAAGATTTTGGCTTTTATCTGAGTGAATCGCAAAGTTGTAGCAGAAAGTTTATACAATTTGCTCTGTGCTTTAATAAACTCATTATGGCTGCTACACTGACAAAAGTCTCTAGGAGAGCAGGGCAGAAAACAGACCATCAGTTAGGAGACTATGGCAATAATGCAGGTGACATAATGGTGGCTCAGACTAGGTTGTGGTCAGATTCTACATACTTTGTCTAAAAAACCAATCTTTCCCAATGGATCGGATGTGGGAGTCAAGGATGACTCTAAGACAGTGGTTCATAAAGTGTGGTCACCAAATTAGCGGCATTAGAATCATCGGGAAACTTGTAGAAATGCATATTCTTGGACCTCACCCCAGATCTACTGAACCAGAAACTCTGGAGGGTGGGGCCTCAGCCACCTTGTATTTTTCACAAGCCCTTCACATGTCTCTGATACATCCTCAAGTTTAAGAACCACTGCCTGAAAGAATAGAGTTGACTGTGACTGGGAAGGATCTGGGGAGAGAACAGATCCAGGGAGAGGAAAAAGATCAGGGGTTCAGGTTTGGACACAGTGAGTTGGTGATGTTTTAGACATCCAAATGGTGAAGGAAGCCCTTGTATATCAAGGTCTGAAATTCAGGAGAGGAATCTGAGATGGAAATAGAAATTGAAACATTGGTTCTCTTTCTGAGAATTAAATACCATATTACATGGGTTGTTTCAGTGGATATTTGCTGTTTAGTGGTTTCACCTTTAACTATTTCTTTAATATTCTTTATAATTTTATTTTTTGTATTTTATTTTATTTAAATTTTGTTAATTAATACACAGTACAAGGTTGGTTTCTGAAGTGGAATTCAGTGATTCATCACTTACCTATAATACCCAGTGCTCATCACAATAAGTGCTCTCTTTAATCCCAATCATCCTTCTAGCCTATCCCCCACCAACCTTCCTCCATCAACCCTTGGTTTGTTCTCCATCATCAAGAGTCCCTTATGGCTTGTGGCTTATTTCCCTCTCTCCTTTTTTTCTTTTCCCCCTTCCTATATGGTTGTCTGTTTTCCTTCTTAAATTTCACATATGAGTGAGGTCATATGGCATTTGTCTTCCTCTGACTGACTGACCTCACTTAGCATAATACTCTCTAGCTTCATCCACATCATTGCAAATGGCAAGATGGCATTCTTTTTAATGGCTGAATAATATTCCTCTCTGTGTGTGTGTGTGTGTGTGTGTGTGTATACCAAATCTTCTTTATCCACTCATCAATCAATAGATGTTTGGGCTCTCTCCATACTTACCTGGCAGAGGAAATACCATGATCACCCTAACTCTGAATAAAAGAAGCAGAGAGCCAAATAATGGAGACAAAAATATATAAATGGGGCAGCCTGCCATCTGCTTAAGTGTGCTAAGACATTTGTAAGCTTTCGGCGTATATTTTTCCAGATCCTCCATCCATTTATTGTGAAGGAAGCTTTTAATCTCTTCCTATTTTACCATCAGTACATGGAGGATTCCCAATGTTTCTAGGATAAAACTGAGAACTAGTAAGGTTTTCTAAAGTCATCAAGTAGCTGATTAATTTCTCCACATGTTTATATTATGAAGTAGCGATCCCAAATTGCTAGCAAATAGAGAAAATGCCTTACTAAGCAGCTCTGGTTTCTTGCATGGTAACGTTTATGAGGAACGAGTGGTTAGGGCAGGATGAAGGGGCGATAAAAAATTCAGAACAGTTACAAGATAAGGAAGTAGAGTGGGAAGCATAGGCTTCTCCCATGGCTACAGTTCATGTGGCCACCTCAATACACTTTCTGGTGTTTTCTTGATTATTATCAGGTATTAATAGTGACTCTGTAAATAAAACCATGGAATCAGAATATGGCACTCATATAATACATTAAATGAAACAGCAAAAATTACCAGAAAAGGCCAACCATTGAATGACAGAGGTAAAGGACAGACGTGTCCCTCTGGAAAGAAAATGTCTTCCTTAAAAAGAGAGAAAATAAAGAAAAAGTAGTGTTTCTCCTGATCCCAAATCTATTTTCTGTATTATTTTTTTCAAAACCATCTTAAAGGCCTTTCGGATGCTCCCACCTTAGCTGCTGAGAGATCATCTTTTATATTCTACCCAATGAGTAAACTCTGGAAAGCGTAACTCTTTTTTATCCCACATGTAATCTGATCCACCTATCATCATCAGGGGACATCTGGGATCCATCTTATCTTTCCCACTGGCTAGTTGATTAACCAGAAAGTGTTTTGAATTGGATTCATATATGGCAGAACTCCACAGATTTTTGAAATATAACGGGAGCATATAAAAGGTCAGATTTTTATTTCTGTCCTTTTAAAGAAACAAATTCTGTTGCTGTTCACATCGAGTACTTAAAAATTGGAGAGAAAAACTATGATATTGTATTAATGGCTAAATACAGTAATTCATGGGATCCTCTATTTTAAACAAACTACATTTTTTTTTCAGAGTGAGGAAGTCCTGAGTCAGTACCCTGACACAGACTTGTCAATCCACAGGCATATTACAATTAGTTGAAAATAGACAGAAGGACAGGGAACGTGTTAGATTGCTCTTTCTTGCCCCATCTCCACTTAATGGTGTTTCTAGAGACATAAGAAATGCTGGAAGTTGGGGACCTTTAATCCAGGGCATCTTTCCCACACCACGTTTTTTGCCATATTCCTGATGACAGATGTGTCTGGTTCAAATAGCCACTAGACTTTTCAATAATCCTGATTGTTTTCATCATTACTACCTATAAGCCAGTTCAGTGCCTAAATATATAAATAATTAATTTGTTTTCTTCTTTCATTATCCCCACTGAAAACTCATGATTCTTACTACTAAGATTTTATGAGACCCAAAATCACAATGTTCATATCCAGTACATTCTACATTCAGTATAACCTAAGGAAAATCACATCTCATGGGCAGAGCTGACGACATGGTGTCATAAAGCATCTCTCCGGAAGCTGATATTTCAAAAGTGATCCCAGGATGAGACAGTAAATATTTTTTCAAAACAATTAGGGCATCAGTTTCTAAATCTGATTTCTGGGGGGATTAGGAAAAATAGTGGTCTCATGAACCAAATTATAATTAAAAGCTAAAAACTTGGTACAGGGTGAATCTTTATACAAATGAGAGCTGTTCTGTTGCAATTATTGTGATCATACTGGTGGGACAAGAAGCTATGATGACTCTGCTTGAGTTTCCACTCCTGCAGCTGGGTGATCCCAGCTGTATCAGCGGTTCAACGAGGGTCTTGAACTATGCTTGAGATGTTTTGGGTTCAACAAAGAAGCTTTTGCCAAATCCTTCTTCCCTTAATTTTTAAACATGTGTATTTCAAGGGAAATTTGATTCATATGTTTCTGATTCATTTACACTTAAATCATCAAAATGTTATTTTGTAAGAGCTATTTGATGTCCAAGAAGCTTTCTGAACCTGTTTTATAAGTCCTCTTAAGTCCTTTTTCTTAAAACAGGAAGTTGCATTTTGCCAAGTACAAATAAACTAAAACATTAAAAAGGTTCAAGTTCAGTTTCCAACTCTCAACGCCAGGTTTTAAGTACATTCTCAATTTAGCAAAATGTATTTTCCCACCCCTACAAAAATATGGGTGGAAGAAAAGGCAGTAATGATAAAAGTGAGTTAAGGAATTCCCAAGCATTACTATTCTCAGAGACATTTCTCCACTTGTGAAAGTTCACGAAACCTGTAACAGATACTCTTGCACCGATTAGAGACAGGTGAGTTGAGAACAGGACCAACAGTCAGCTCCTCAATTCTCTGTTTACTGTTTTCATCACAGAAAAGAAAACCTAAAAGCGTTAATATTATAACTTTTTGCTTATTTTACTTTTGAATGCCTTTGAGTCTTTATTTTACTAAAGATGGCAAGACTCAACACATTTGGTTGAATAGAAGGGACTCTAAGAGACTCTGCAGTTTTATTTCCATACTAAGATGATGTAACATCAATTTAAAAACATAACTGACACTCTTCTCAGAATTGGATAAATGCAGAAAATTATCTCTGGTTCATACTAAGAGGTCTCTTAATTATATATTCCCCTCATTACTTTAATGCAGAGGTGATTCAGCCTGACCCTGTAATTCCCTTACTGCTGATTCACTTTCATTTCTAGAAAAAAGAGGTAAAGATTAATTATGAGAGGGGTTTGTGACCATTCTAAACAATTTCCCCAGCATTCTGCTTTCCTTAGTCCACTTCAACATTTCTTTTGTGCTACTGAAAAATCAAGTGATTCTTGAGATGGCAACTGAAAACATTTAATTTAAACATCATGGACAGGGGGAGCCTAGTGGCTCAGTCAGTTGAGTGTCCAACTCTTGTATTCAGCTCAGGTCATGATCTCAAGGTCATGAGATCAAGTCCCCTGTCAGGTTCCATACTCAGTGGGGAGTCTGCTTGAAATTCTCTCTCCCTCTCCCTCTGCCCCCCCCAACTCGTACACACACTCTCTCTCAAAAAAATAAAATAAAATAAACATTATTAACTAAGCTATCAGTTCTGCTGTGGGACCTCACAGGCAGTGGCCACCAAGGAAACTTGTTGATCATAGATAGCAGGTTTTATTAACAGTCTCTGTTGTGTCTCAGAAGGGGGAAGTTTAGGAAGAGGATGTGTAGATTGAAGGGCAATGTTCAGTCATAGGGTTATCTCAGGACAGAAGCTAGTGAATGAGGGCTGAGCAGAGGCTAGTAGGATTTGTAAACAAGTTGTGGTCTTGTTTTTAACGTGAACCCATGAAAAGTGACTGTTAAAATCTGTTTTTGCTTTTATTTTGGAATACATGTCCTAAAAGGAGCCTGCGTTAAAACACTGACGTTCAGGCAGTTTGTGTTACCATCATACAACTTACTTGTTGTGTGATTCATGGCATAGTTTTGTAGGGTATGGTTTTTGTTTTAGTTCTCATGAGGAAAGACTAAATATCACAAAAGACAAAGTACAGCATGCTTGTTAACTGATAGGCTACAACTTAAAATTTTTTTTAAATCTATCATTTACAAAATTAATAAGTAATGAATTTTAATTATACTTTTTTCAGACAATATTTTAAATCACTTAAGCCTCATTGGGTACCTTGTGTCTATACCTATATTATATAATTTTTTTCCTTTAATACTATGTTTTATTCACTCCAAGAACATGTATTATAATATCAGTAAAATACCTTTGAGATTTTGTATTGCATTTTAAACTATTCTGTGTTCATCTTAAATAAGTGTGTGTTTATCCACCATCTTGCCTAGAAAGAATTTATGCTGCCCCAAATATTAAAACCTTACATGTGGCTTGGTATTACTACTAAAGTTTGAAAAAAGAGTCAGGAATTCCCTTTTATGAAATAGAGTAATGCTATTCTCACCATGCTTCTTTAAAGAGATTTTCAGAGAAAGAAATCTTGTATAAGAACCCTTAAAGATGATGATGTGGTAACCAAGACCCGCTAAAGGCCACATGCAAACCCCTATTTGAGGTTTTTTAAAAACTATAGTAAAAGCCTTTCAACAAATGGATAGTCTTTTTTTTTT